>CABHPP010110394.1:9757-21158 GCA_902168425.1 Peromyscus attwateri
GAAAAAAAATCATTTTTGTTGAGTGCATACATACCACCTCAATGTCACTTAAACTTTTTTTAGGGGTAAGTTGAGGGTGGTGGACAGAAGGATTTCATATATCCCAGACTGTCCTTAAATTATCCATGTAGCTGAGAATGACTTTGAATTCCAATGCTGGGATTACAGGTATGTAGTACTATATTCAGTTTAATGTGGTGCTGGGCATCAACCTAGAGCTTCATGCATGCTAGACATTACTAACTAATTTTGGGATTTTGTACTTGGGATTTTGGAGGAAATAAAACACGCAATCCACGGATCTACTATTAATAAGAGGTTGAGTACACAGAGTGGGAATTTTAAAGGCATATGAAATTTGGCACAATCCATGGATCTACTATTAATAAGAGGTTGAGCACACAGAGTGGGATGCCACATCCCAAGTCTGGTGCATCCTTTATTCTAAATGCTTAGACATAGAAGTCTTTCATATTTTAGCTCTGAAATACTAGCATATGTATAATCTTAGGCATGGGTCTCAATTCTAAACATGCCATCTGTTTTGTAGAAACTTTGTGTAATGCATAATTAATGCAGGAGAACACTTTAGTACATATGTGTTTTGACCTTGACACTTCATATGAGATCATGTATGAAATAAGTTTTGGAGTTTGTAGTGATTCAGGTTCATGTTTCCAGATCATGTTCAACTTGTATTTCATAAGAAAATTTGAGATCAGATAGATGCATATTCTAAGAAGAAAGTAAAGGGTGCACTTGTACCTCTTTTAGTCAGAACTCAGGCAATGCAGGCATGCCCAGACTTCAAGAATTTCTGTGTTCTTTGTGGCTCTTTCTTCAGTTTGGCCAGTGGAATGTTCTAGAATGAAATAGAAGGAAAACCAGATTGTGCTTATTGAGACATCAGCTGATCTGTAGATAGTAACTCAAGATCTTAAAACTCCATGTAAGGGTTTCCTGTCCCAAGGATCTGATTCATTTGGGAAAATAAATGGAACAGTGATCTTGCTGCACTAATTATGTGAGTTCTCTCTATAATTACCATAAGATTATAAGTTACAGTAATTTTCAGTGCTCCACCAGGGAAAATGAAGTTACTCTGAATTATAATGGCAAATTAGAAAGTACATTGTAAAAACATAGAATTGCATGAGCAATTTGGGTCACTGTGATATGTGGCATGTCCTGAGGTGCATCCTTTTCATTATCTGATTAAATCATGACTATAGCCATGCATGTATTTAGGCTGAATCCCTCCTAGAGTGGAGCAGGTGGTAGCTCTCTGGTGATGATAAACACCATACATCCATACTTAAGGGCATACTCCTTCACTAAGGGAATTTAAGCACAGGTTATGAGTGGGGAAGGGATGACCTTGCTAACCTTGTGAGGTATTTTTCACTGGCAAGGGCATAGGTCATAATTTCTATGCATCTTGTTTCTATCAGATTATTATTGAAGACTGCAAGCACAGAATTCAGAAGGAGAAAGAACACACAACATGCAATCAGACAGAGAACTCCTTAAAAATCTAATCCTACTTGACATTAACATTGGTCTGCATCCGAATCCAGCTTTCAAGAAAGGAATATGCCTCTGCAGAACACATTTATACTCAAAGCCCTAGAGACTTGAATCTTGGAGAGGCCATCTGCACTTAGGTTTTAAAACTCTCTGTGCATTATTTGGGAATAAACCATTTTCTTGTCATAGATATTTAGAAAAATAAGTTATAGTATACACAATGCCAGGGATGCAATCTATTTCACAAGCAAGTTTTAGTAAGAATTATTAAGTGTGGTTTTGCATATCTGTAGTCATAGTACTCAGGAGGTTGAGGCAGAAGACTCTAGAGTTCAGGGATAGCCTGGGCCACAAATCAAAACCTTCTCTCTATCATGTGAAATGATCACATCGTATGCTCTATCCAAGTATTTTTCCTTAAGAAGTGGGGATTACATTGGCACTTTTTGCTCAGTAAGATCACAGACAATACCAGATCTTTTCAAACACTACCTCAGCAAGTGCTCTTCCTAGCATCCTGGAAAACAAATCAGATAAGAAGGTCAAAGTATTTTGTGTGGACTGTCACTGTTCGCTCCCTGCTCTCCACACCTGCTACATTCTCACCATGCTAAGGGAATCTCCCTGGTGAAATTGAGGTTGAGACTTTCATGAGATACTTCAAGAGATGACACATCTCAACACAAAACTATGCCACACATCACTGTCGCTCTTCTGTTCTGAATAGAATCCGGTATTTTACCTGTCTACATGAAGTAGCATTTGGGAAATTTGAGGATTATTGTGATCCGATCAAATATGCTGGGTTTATTAAACAGAAGATAAGATTGGATGTCAAAAATGACTACTTCTCTTTCAACAAAATGTAAGTATTTGCAGAAACTGTTTCGAAGTGTGATTCCTCAGGTTCCCACACACTGTAACAATTGTGTGACCAGGCCTTAATGAAAGTTTCTCCTCTGGGTACAGGCTTGGAGAGGGGAGTTGGATATGAAGATCCATCTGTAGCCAAAGAGCTATTAGCAACTCTTAGCTGCTCAGAGAGGACAGGTTAGATTACTCTAAGTGTTTAGCCCCTAATAATCCAACTAAACTCCAGTGGAAGGCCATGCATCCTAGAATATTTGGTAGCACAAATTAGTCTTTATAGAAGGAAAAGGACTCAGAGTTTAGTGGGAAGTGAGAGAGGTGGGTCTGGGAAGAGTTGGGGGAGGGAGGATGAATATGTTCAAAATCATTGTACAAAGTCCTCAGATAACTCATATATATGCAAGCCTTTCTCTTCCCTTTCCTCCTCCCTTCCCAGTCTTCCCCTTTCAGAAGTAGCCTGTGATGGCAATGAATGCCAGAGCCTTCTCATGGAAAGCACCTGGGATGCTGGTCATCCCCTTAGTAAATGCCACTTGCAAGAAGGATCTCCGAATGCCATCCTGTACTCAAACTTGAACCAAAAAAAAAAAAAAGTTTATATTATAGTCTTAAATCCACATGAGATGTGTTTGTAGAAGAGGGAGAGAAAAAACATCAGCCCTAATCCCCGACTTTCAAGCAAAAAAGGGTTTGAAGTATTACTCAAGTTGAGTCTCACTTCATTTGATTATGGAAATACTAGGCAAGAATATAAGACTTAATTATCTTAAAGATATGAAATATATAAAAATTAGCCCATAATCCCCATAGCTAGTGAATGTTCTGTGACAGGTGTGGGAAGCAGGCATAAAATAGAGACACATCAAAGGATGTTCTAGAAACTGCAGATTCTATAGACTGAAAAAAAATTACGAAACATCAAATAACTATTTTGTAGAAACATCAGTCTCACCCTAGCTGCTCAGTCACAGATTATATTAGGCTTACATAGAAACTTTCATTTGTCTCATCCTTTCATTAGTCCTCTTGATTTTCTTTTAAAAAATAAATATATTCATTATTAATTTTCATATTTATTTTAAAATATTTGTACAGGTGATCAATATGCAAATAATCACTAGATATAAGGGAGAACTGGGGAAGAAATCGATTCCAATCCCCTTGCAGTATAAGTATATATAAATATACAAATAAGATTATGTATATGTCCTGCATAAGTAGCTTTTAAGGTATTGAATTGACTGTAAACCTTTCATAAATTATATTTTCTCCATGTAACATATACAACCTATTAACCATCAAACCTAGTGAGTTTTAAATGTTGAAATTGGAAGACCTTTCTTCCTGAAGATAATCTGATATCAATCCTGATTCCACCAGGCTGTGGAGTGACAATGAATCTTGCTGAAGGCATGGGAGTCCCAGAAAGATGAAGTCAGTCTGTGTGTCTGTCTAGATTTCCTCCTCCCTAAAGCTCAGAACTAGTCTGAAAGCTGGACAGTGAAATAAAACTTAGAGTTGAAACTGGAGAGATGATTAACATGAAGGGCATTTCCTCCTAAAAGAGAAAACCCAGGTCTGGTTTCCAGCTCCTAGATCAGGTGGCTCACAACCACCTGTAACATGACTTCCAGGAGATCTGATGTTCTCTTCTGACCTCCACAAGCACTAGGCACACACATGGTACACTACATATGTGCAGGCACTCACATATACACATAGTATAAAACAATTTAAAAGAATAAAACTTGAAATTATTTCTCCTCTGGAAGTTCCTCAGCCATGATATTCTGTCAGTAGTGGAATGCATCACATTTATGCACCTAAATAATTGTATAAAATTGATTGTCTCTGTCGGTGAAAACATTGATATTTAAAACAAAACAAAAAACAAAACAAAACAAAACAAAAAAAAAAACCCAGATGCTCTCTTGTGTACCAAAAGACCTGAGACCAGGTATACCACTGATCTCCTGTAAGAAACAAGGTGTGTATTAATTAAGCTTCATGTCCTATGTAGTTAAGACTAATACTTGCTCTAAAGTATGCATATTAGGTTAAGCTATAAAAGTAGAACATTTCTAAGAAAAACAAACCTCTGCCTATATTATTATTGGCCCAGATTTAATTATTGTTATAGTTGTAAAATTATGTGTGTGTGTGTGTGTGTGTGTGTGTGTGTGCGCGCGCGCGCGCGCGCGCGCATGTGTGTGTGTGTGCAGTTATATATATGAAAGCATCCCTGACTGGCAGATAAATTCAAGTGTTTCTATTTGCAACCACAGGAAGGGACACTATTTTCTCTACTAGAAGTGAGAATTTCTCCAGGGAGCATGACAACTTTCAACACACTTCAGAAAAAAATTTAAACTATGTTAAATCTTGCATTTTAAAATGACAGATTTTCCTGTGGGGGAAAGCCCTCCCTGTGGAAATTATTTTCTTGATGGCTCATCTCGAAAGAGCTGTAATTTTCTCCCAAGTTTGCCATTCTTTCTTCCCTGTGTGTTCACTGTTTTTTGATAGAAAAGTTACCCTCTGTGGCACAGCAGTGGAGATTTACAAGTTCAGAGAGTCAACAACTGAGGCTATCTCTGTGACTCTCATCCATGTCCTGATCCGAGACTGGGAGGCAGTGCAGGGTGACCTGGGACTCTTGCCTTCTTGAGCAGAGTGGTTGCTGTTGACAGTGAGTTTGGGCTGATTCACTGCAGACAGGAGCCCTGTTATCCATGTTATCAGGGATGTAGTAAGGAACCCAGGGTTTCTCTAAAGCATTTTCTGTTGACCAGACCAAAGTGCTCACATTCTCGATGTTCTGCTTACTATTTAGACAGCCTCTTCCCTGTGACTCTCTCTGTTTCCAAATCTGCTCTGTCTGCATATAAGCACACAGAACCCACTGGAGTATACTTATTTCCTGAAAGTAAATAAAAAAACTGATATGGATGTGAGTAGGCCAGGTCTTTCCTCTTGGTCTAGCAGATTTAGCCACACAAAAGGGGAAGGCATGATTCAGGTTCCTTCCAGTTCCATCTGTCCCCCCATCAGCAGAGGGAGGACTGTCAAGATGGCCCTCGAGACACCATTCAGCTTTGCACTCATAGTGAGTAGAGGCACTTGCTACCGAGCCTGAAGACTTGAATTCCATCCTGGGACCCACACAGTAGAATGAGAGAGCCTTGTCCTCTGACTCCTGTGCTGAAAATAGATAAATAAATGCTAAAGACAGAATCTCTGCATTCCTCCCCAGCTGGAAAGTTGCCTTTCTGAATAAAGGATTAAGTCACACTATACTTCCCAGATGCATTATATTTGGATATTTCTTTTCAATATACTCGTAGAGTGACAAGTTTCCATGTAGGATTTTGGTATAATTTGGTTGATTCTCACTCTTCCTGCCATGTCCTGTCCTCATTTCTCTCTTTATTCTCAGTATTTCTCCTTTGTTCTCTTGTCTCTCCCAACACACACACACACACACACACACACATACATACATATGCACACACATACACACATACATACATACATACATGCATCCATACACACACACACACACACACACACTCCTCTCAAACCCTCTTGTTTTCCAGTCTCATGGGCCCCTTTTCTAGGTTCCTGGCTCTTCTTCCAAGTATCCCCACTAGGATACACATATCCACAGTTATGTGCTGTGATTCATAATTAAAGAGAATCTACTCCTTTTGTCTTTCTGAGTTTGGGTTGCCTCACTCAGTCTAATGTCTTGCAACCACATAAATTTTCTTGCCAATTTTACAATTTTTGTGTTTCTTTATGGCCCAGCAAGATGCCCTTACGTACTTTCATTGTCCATTCATCCCTGACTCCACTGCCCGGCTCTTGTGAAAGGAGCAGCAGTAAGCTTGGTTGTGCAAGGGTCTCTGTGTGGGATGCAGAGGATGCAGAGGCCTTTGTGGAATTGCCCATCATGACACAGCTGGCCATGGGGATGACCTACTTCTAGTGTTTTTGAGAAACCCCAATTTTCTCCCCTCTAACTGGAAACTTCTCTAGATCTAAAGAAAATGCATGTAAATTATGCCATTTAATCCCATGTGTTCTTAATGATCACATTTCATAAGCAACTCACTACAAAACTTAGTGTTTGGTCAATCTCTCTGTCTTTCAGAAATTTTATTCACGTGTGTGTGTGTGTGTGTGTGTGTGTGTGTGTGTGTGTGTGTGTCAAGAAATAATATTAAAATTTTTAATTCACTACACTGATAATAGGAGCATATGAACGAAGGCCATGAAGCCAGGGGTATTGATTATGTCTGCTGGGAGGAGAAGCATCTTAAGAGGGTTTCTAGATTTTACCCTTTCCTTTGTAACAACTTGATTTCATTAACTTACCTCAGTGAGGATCACAAGTCAGAGAAAGTTGCTCTCGCTGCTCTATCAAAAGTGAAGGAATATAGATTCTTCTATCATCTCGCCAAGCCCTGGCTTACTTTCTCCAGATGTACAATGCCTTTAGGACAAGGATGCAGTTCCTCAGCACAGCCATTATTACAGTTTGGTTGGACTTTCTAGCTCACATTGCATTGGACAGCAGCAGTTTGGGCCTCCCTGTCAGTCATTCTTTCTTTTTCTGTTAATATCACCAATTCTCCCAAAAAGCCACCTTGTGGAGCTGTCAGTTGCATGATTTTCATGCCCTCAATCACTCCACTATAGTTCCAGTGGGGTACCTGTACACTTCACACAGAAAAGCAGTCACTATGTAGTCATCTTAGGGCATAAAGACATGCATACAATTTCACAGAAAGTTCTTCCTGATGGGTTTGTTAGTTGGTACAGCAAATGCTTAGGATGGGTGAAAGCAGAGTGAGCAGCCTGCGAAAGGCAAAGCTGTACCAAAAACTGCAAAATGGAGTAGATCAACTTAGGTCTTCAGACTTATAAATTCTTTTCTTTCTTATTTCTAAAGCCAGTGTTCTGAGTATCCCATTCTTATAACGGAAAACACAACCATCTCCCATTGATTATATGACAGACATGATAGAATAGACAAATAGGTGGACACAGAGAGTAGAAACTACCTGGACTATTGTGTGATGTCACTGGCAACATTAACTATAGCTATATACAGATGCCATTAGATTAGATTCAGGTTGTCACATACATAAAGACAGAGTGACATATTCCGAATACCAAAACTGGACCAGATAGGCTGAATGTTTCCCTACAGAGGCAGCATGGATTAACACTTGGTGTGGTGTTGCCCATGCTTGCTTAACTTCAGATAGCATTTAAAATAGGTGTCCTCTCTTGAAACTAAACAACAGGCATACACAAAAAGCCACTTTTAACTCTCTGGCACAAGTCGTAATGAACAGAGTTGTTAGAATCAATCCTACCTAATTCAAATGCCCTGACCAGCTAGCACTGATTCTCACATAATATTAGAGACCCTACACTAACTCAAGCAGTTGTTTATCTAGAGGTTCAAGCACACATTATTAAAAGAACTTCACCCACCAACCAGCCACAATACTTAAGTCTCTACAACTGCAGTCTTTTGGAAGTCAGAGTTCCTTAATTGTCATAATTCTTGGGTAGAGTGCTCAACACAAATATATTGTTCTGGATTCATTTATTAATTTTAAAGTGCATGTTTGTCAGTTTTAAATTCCTTAATCTTACTTATGGCTATATATTTTCACAGTGTTCTTGCATTTATAAAGAATGTTTCATACAATATTTAAGGGCAGCACCATCAGGACTGGCAGAGCACAATGCATAGGAAATAATAAAACTCCAACAGCCTATTTAATCTGAGTGGGGGTGGAACCAAGCCCTGCAATGTTAAACAGTCACATGGCTCAGTGGAGGAAAAGCATGTCACTTTGCTTTGTTGGCAGTCCTGAGGAAAAGAAAATTAACCTCAGAGAATAAAAATGATGATTATCTGCATCATCCCTACCACTAAACAGATGTATTTATGAAGTAGTAAATGTAACACGAAAGCTTATAAATTCACCCAGATTATAAAAGCAACTTCCTCAATAGACTCCAAAATTGGTACACCATAAAACAAAGCATTAGACCAAGTGCCATAACGTAAGGGGAGCCCCATGGTGGAGGAGAAATTCCCAATCAAACCCTGCATCTAGTTAAATCCCATGATAGAAGTCAGAGAAAGACTTTTTTTTTTTCTAGAATGTGGCCAAGGACGTCTGAGAAAATGTGATGACTGAGTTTAGAGAACCCAGATGAAGCAAGGTCACCTTGCTTCCTTCAGTGTGGCTCCTCACTACCAAGCACTGTTAGCCAACTGTGGACTTAGAAAGGTCTGTAGAAAACTGGCTCTGGAGAATTGAGCATGGGTCAAAATTACCTGAGGGCAGGGGCTGAAACAGGTTGCCCGAAGTCACTTCAGAAGGATCAAAGTAAAAATTTGGACCTAAGAATTCAGTTTCAACAGCTCTTTGGGTGATAATGAAGACATTTTTCATCCCAGACTGACCATGGTTCAGCTGCATGGAGTGGGCAGAACCCAGTAAATGAGATCACATAGATGACCTGCTGTCTAGGGTAGTATGTAGAAGATCAAGCTGCATTTTTCTTACTCAGCAGATCAATCAGAATTAAGGATTTCTTTCATCTGGACATCCCATAGCCATGCATCTCCTGACCATAAGAAGTCTTTGCACAACTGTGCTGTTGCTGTGTTGACAAGTTCAGTCTTTATGTACCATGATGCGCAGAGGAAGAGTAACCTTGCTCTTCAGCCTTTGTCCTCTAAACCCTAGATGAGTAGTTTTCTTTGCATTGGAACAACAATAACAGAAACTTTATGTTTGATAAGACAGGAAAAGACAGTAGTACAAGCAAGAGAGTCCATAGAGCAGGAACTATCATGAGCATGTGCAGACACAAAGGGATATATCTCAGATTCTCATATTCATACAGACTTAGCCATTTCCACAAAGACCATGGTCCTATGGTGTTGGCTAGTTTCCTACAAAAGTAGGGCAGATGAAAGTGTGGTCCAGTGTTATTTTTCACAACTATGTAAAAGTGGAATATTCTAAATAATTAGTTCTACATAGGTAAAAACAGAAAGCAGGTTTGCCAAAAACCAACCTGAAGAACAATACAATGGATGGGGTCACCAAAGAAACAGTCTGAAGATGCTTATAAGGGTCATGCTCAGAGCCATATGATTAGCTGGTTTTCAGCTATGTCCTGCTGAAGTGAGATAACATGAAAACAATCTCTGTCAATCCAGAACTTGGTTATATAATTGTCTGCCCTAGGACTTTTCAGCCAGCCCACAGCTGACCCAAACATCAAAAGATATTCTCCACAAAAAGTCTTCTCCCAAAATGTTTTAACCTGTGAGCAAGTAGGCCTATTTATAAGGATGTAGTTCAACCACAAGATACCATAGAAATCTGTCTTCTAGGAGCCTGTGTTATAAAGGTATTTCTTAGAATGCAAGGATCTATAAAAACATGGGACAACCTTCCAAGGCTCTAAGATAGTGTTTTAATAGGTGATGTTCAACTTACTGCTGTGTAACACAAGCCAATGAAGTCCATACTCTTCCTGAAAGAGGCTCTGTCTTTCATAGCTCTGTGGCAAGACAAGAATGTGCTGGGCCTGTCTTGCTTTGGGTCCCTCAGGCATGATGTTAGATGTGGTCATAGGAGCATGGTCTGAAGTCTTGACCAGGTTGGATATCTGAGCTGATGTTCTTACTGGCACACACTGAAGCTGTCTTTCAGCTGAGAGTCATTTGTGACTTTCTGTCCAAGGGATAACACATGTCTTCCCTTGAGGCCCTCATAACCCTTTTGCTGAATTTAAGAGAAGAGAACATGTGAGAAGTGGGAATGTTTAGAAACCTCCAACTCTACCAAGGATCCTTTCTGGATTTGGACAGCATCATTTCTACCATATTCTGTTGATTTCAGAATATGCTCATCTTCAAAAGGCCAAGTTTCAATACCATATTGCAACAGCATGTGGAGTATGGGGATGTTGTAGCTGTCTTTAGAATCTATAATCTGTCAGAGTGCTAGTTGAAAGTAGGCAGATGGAGTGTATTGTAGCTAATTAACAAAATAAACACTCATGACACACACATATACATGCACACACACACAACCTGGGCTTTCTGTGAAAGTGTTTTTGTCTTGACTTTAGATATTAAGTTAATTGTCATTGCTTCATACTTACTCAGTTTCTTCAATCAAAATCTGGAATCTGAGGTTCACTGTGATAGAAATAGAAAATGAGAAAACATTTGGCTTAATCTAGTGCCTGTTGATGACAAATCTCTCAATAGGAATGAAGACAATGTACTTCAGCACAGACAGTTATACATAAAAAGTGTTTGCATTGTGTCCAGCATCACACACACACACACACACACACACACACACACACACAGAGAGAGAGAGAGAGAGAGAGAGAGAGAGAGAGAGAGAGAGAGAGAGAACTTCTCTAGAATATGGTAAGCAAGAAAGACAAATCTCCCTACTTCAAAGGCTTTAGACAGAGGAAAACTTTAGAGTTCTATCCTAATAGGAAAAGAAGAAGGTCTTACGTGGAGAAAACCTTAAAGAGTCACCAAAAATATCTGTTAGAATTGACATTCAATAGTAATACTGCTAATCCTTGAATACAAATGTCTTTCCAATTTTAGTGCCTTTCTTTATAACTTTCCTTTATAACGGAGAATTGATGTTTTCACTGTAGAGTCTTACACCTCCTTGGTTAGGTTTATTTGAAGATATTTCATTGTCTTGATGCTATTGTAAATGGGAGTGTGTCCATGATCTTTTTCTCCATGCATTTGTTGTTAGTGTATAAAAAGGCTATTGAGTTTTGCAAGTAGATTTTGTACTCTGCCACTTTGCTTAAATTGTTTATTGTTTGTAGAAGTTTGTTGATGTATTGTTTTAATCTCTTAAGTATAATATTGTATCTTCTGCAAATGGGGATAACTTGACTTATTTTTATTTTATCC
>CABHPP010110396.1:0-21323 GCA_902168425.1 Peromyscus attwateri
TCTTCTTAAGCAAGGAAAAAAAAAGTTTGCATTACAAATATTGCACAATCTGTTGTATCTATTTCAGTCATGTACAAATATATGTTAACTGTTTTTAAGAACAATAACTTTATATATTACTTGAAATTATCACCTTTTTAAGCTTAAAATAACTGAGATAAATGCCATTTACTCTGAATAAGAACTCCTATTATATTTACACCTTCTTCTCTTCTTTTGTGAATAACTGTTTTCTCTACTCCAGTCTATAAAATTATAACTCTACCACACGTTTAGTAATAAAAAATGGCTAGAACCAAAATTCTATGTGTTAAATATTTTCTATGTCAAGTGTGTTCTACTTGAATATTTTAGACCTGGTCAGAGGCTTAGTGAAGGGCCCATTACAATTAAATCCTAGAAATTTACTAGAATTTTGAAAAGTCTTGTTTATTTTAGGATTCTTAGCTATATAAGCCCTGCCTAATATTGCTGGTAACCACTTTAAAGACAAATTATTGAAGAGTGAATACAATCCATAATAATTGGAGACAGAAAACCAGAAATGTATTTTTTGACAGGCTTCAGCCTCTGACTTCTTGCCAAATATGTGAATCCAAATTATGCAATTTTCAAAATAAGTTTTGACCAATTTTTTATTGGCTATTCTCAGGAAAAGTTCCTGTTTCTATTTTTGTGATGATATTTTCTATGAAAGAGAATGTTTGCATTAAACATGTTATCTACCACCAATTATCCATATGGTACCTGATTTTTTTTTTTTTTTTTTTTTTTTGGTTTTGGTTTTTCGAGACAGGGTTTCTCTGTGTAGCTTTGCGCCTTTCCTGGAGCTCACTTGGTAGCCCAGGCTGGCCTCAAACTCACAGAGATCCGCCTGGCTCTGCCTCCCAAGTGCTGGGATTAAAGGCGTGTGCCACCAACGCCCGGCGGTACCTGAATTTTAATTACACCACTTGTCTTATCTTCACGTGAAAACTATTGATAATTCTCAGTATAAATTTAAAACGAGTCCCCAAGAAGATATAATACTACTCTAATATTTCTTTTTTTCATCCTTTATTTATTCTTAATTATTCTAAGAATCAAAGTGTCATTATTCAGTTCCACATTCTCAACTATAGCATGTAATGATTTAAAAGAAGAAACGACTAAAGAATTTTTTCCTTATAAGGTAAAATATAAAATAATTTGTAAATTACTGTGAATAAAAATATATTTGCAGATAAAATATCACATCATGAAATAAGAAATGACTACTCAAATGCAAATGTATTATTTTGTAAAAACAAAAACTTTCTTATTTAATCAGTTTTAGAATACATAAATTTAGGCATTCAAATAATCAAAGTTAATTACTTTTTTGTGGCACCTCCTAGACCATTGTCTCTATCAAGAGGAAACTGAATATTGCTTTCCCTGCCACCAATTGTCAGAAACTCACTGAAGTTGATAATGAACTCAGGCTTACAATGTTCTATGAGAAGTACATGGCCACAGAAGTAGCTGCTGTTGCTTTGGGTGAAGAGAGAAAGGGTTATGTAGTCCAAATCAGTGATGGGAATGACAAACAAGATTTTCCCAAGAAGCAAGCCATTTAGACTCATGGCAGAGTGCACCTGCTGTTGAGTAAGCGGCATGCTTGCAATAGACCGAGAAGAACTGGAGAGAGGAAGTACTAGTCTTATAGCAGATGCATTGTGAATGCCAATCTGAGTGTTTTGAACTTGGTTATTATGAAAAAAAAAGGGAAAGAAAGATATTCCTGTACTGACAGAAACTACTGTGGCTTCTGAGTTCGGACCTAAAAGAGATAGAAGAATCTTAAAGCTTCTAATTTATCTAAGGAAGATGATGTTTGCCAATATGTTGTCAGAAAGCCCTTAAACAAAGACAGCAAGAAGCACAGAAACCAAACCACCCAAAGTTCAGCTTCATGGTCTTCCACATGTCTTATAACACAAATGCCTGTGTATTGCACTGAAGAAAAAATTCACTAAGAAAAAAAAAGAGGGGGGCTGCAAAACATCCTAACTTTTGTCCAAGAGAAAGAAGGAAGCCAAAGAAAAACAGCATGAACAGGTTTGCCACGAGACAGAGGCTGTCTGTACTGAAAGCTTTTACTTCTAAGTCTAGTCAAAACTAAGTCTTTAAGTAACAAATAAGGATGACCCCACCTTAGACTACTGGCAATAGTTGAGAGGGTGCCTGAACTGGCCTACTCTGGTGACTAGATGGGTAAGACCCTAATTCTCATCATAGAACCTTCATCTGATGGAAGCAGATTCAGAGATCCACAGTCGGGCTCCAGGCTGAGCTTCTAGATGAGACAGAAGGGATTTGATGAGCAAGAGACATCAAGATCATGATGGAAAAATGTACATAGAAGGCCAGGCAAAGTAGTGTAAATGTATGAACTGTGGACCAATAGGTATGGAGCCCCATGGTACTGAACTAGGCCTTCTGGATAGGTGAGACAGTTGTTCAGTTTGAACTGTTTAGGGGGCCCCCAGGAAGTGAGATCTGGATCCATCCCTGGCGCATGAGCGAGCTTTTTGGAGCCCCATGCCTATGGTAAGATACCTTGTACAGCCTTAATGCAGGGAGGAGGAGCCTGGACCTGCCTCAACTGAATGTACCAGGCTCTGATGACTCCCCATGGGAGACCATGCCATGAAGGAGGTGGGAATGGAGGATGGGTTAGCGGGGAAGGCTGGGGGGGGCGGGAGGAGGGAGGAGAGGGGAATCTGTGGTTGGTAAGTAAAATGAATAGAAAATTTCTTAACAACAACAAAAACAAAAGGTAACAAATAAAATCCTAACTTGAGAAAAAAAGTTAATCTACAATTGTAATGAGATTTAAAATAATGGATGACAAAGCAAAAGTTATCTAAATTAATACAAAATAGAAAGTATGAAAGAATCAGTGATTAAAATGCATTTTCCATTTATTAGTGATAAAGGGAAAGCTTGGGAAAAACTGAAACTTTGGAAGATAAACAATGAAAATGGTATTTTCCATGTTCTCTTGTGAGAGCATAAACTGTAAGGCAATTTGTGTTGTTGTGATAAACACACTCCATATTCAATAGCATTGATAAGAACCAGCTCCATTTCTGTGGGAAAGAAAAAAGATGTTATTGCCAAGTGAAAGAAATACTGATAGGTTTAAACATTATGTATTTTACTTTTATAATGCTAGATATTTATTTAGCAAATTATTTGTGACAATTTGATAAACATAATATCCTAACAGTAGAAAATATCTTTCAGAGTGAGAAGAAAAATATTGTAGAAGACACTCTGAGCATTCACCTTTTGTTCTACCTCAGCCTGATGACCATGCATATACTGACTCCTAAACTTGAGCTGTACACAAACAAAAATAGCATCTAAACTTGAGCTGTATACAGTAAATTTAGTTATTTGTATATATTTTTTAAAATTTTCCACCATATTGAATGTCTCTTATAACCAGGGACTTGACATTTTAATTGAGTCAAATATTTAATAATTTAAAATTATATATTGAAATATTTGAGTTTTTTCTTCATTTATTTTTTACAAAATGTGTCCATCATTTATATGTTAACTCTACTAAATGGCATAGTTTTCCTGGTGTATGGGATTAAGTTGTCTCTGTACTTATGCCATTGTTAACCATTCCTCCTTTTCTTTTATCAATTAACTCCATATTTAGGCATATAAATTGTCTTTTTCCTACTATCCATATGCTTTGGTTTTCTACAAGTAATGCTTGAGGATAGTTGTACAAGTCAAAGTACTGTTCTATTTATATAAAATTAAATTAGAGCTATTTACCATTAAGGACCATAGGTTGGCAATTCATTTGTATGTTGCCATTGGAATTAATTTTCTAAAACACAGACAGGGTAAAATGAGGACCTTGCCAAACATCTTGAAAATCTTTATTCCTTTAAGAACCAAATGAATAAATGATGGAACGAATGGCACCTCTCAGCTTTCACTTGTTGTATTTGTCTGTTCTTAATACAAAATCTCAATCATTTCTGCTATTAATACAAGGCAATTCTTATTTAGTCAAAAAGATGTTAAAACAAAGGAATGATTTCACTTGCCTCTACATTTACTCATTCTTTACTTAGTACACAACCATGTAGCTTATCTCATTTTTGTAAAGCAATTACAAGACTGAATAACATTATTTTAGTTTCATAAATTCTAATCTTTTAAGAAAGCATGCTTTTTAAAAAATCATGCTGAATAGTTGAAGATGTGAGGGTTCTCCCTATAAAATTAAATTGTAGGTAATTTAATTTATTTGCCTGCTCTTGTGACTCTTTTCCTCTTATTGGGTTGTCTTGAGCAGCCTGATATGAGGACTTTCCCCTTGCAATGAGACAGCCATATTTATAGGATGAAGGTGTAGCAGTATCTAGAAGAAATTTAGATTATAAAAGGTTATTTAAAATAACTAAAATATTCTAAAATTAGTTGTAAAGTATTCATTTATAGAGCTGAATGCAGGGGATTTGCTTTGGAAATTCACACCAGTAATGCCAACATTGAAGAGGGTAACACAGAATACTGTTCCAAACAAACTTGGGCTATGTAACAAGCATAAAATAGAACCATCTCAAAGTAGATAAATGAAAAAGAAAGCAAAGAAAGAAGAAAAAAGAAATTAGAAAGAATCTATAAAAAAGAACAATAAATATAAGAATATCTGTTAAGACCAAATGAACAATACCACACAAATTAAAGGAATAGACAAGTTAAAAACAGTTAGCATTCAGATTGTGAGGCAAAACACAGTTCATGCAATATTGAGGTACATAGCAAGCATAAAGGGATATTTTCTCAAAACAGATTATGAAGAAAGAAAGAGAGACAGACAGAACGAAAGAAAGAAAGAAAGAAAGAAAGAAAGAAAGAAAGAAAGAAAGAAAGAAAGAAAGAAAGAAAGAAAGAAAGAAAAGGAAAGATAGGAAGGAGGGAGAAAAGAAGCTAGAAAAACTAGTTTATCAAAACATCTGATAACACACACACACACACACACACACACACACACACACACTCACAAATCATCACCAGAAAAAAATATCATCACCAGAAAAGCAGTAGAAAATTTAGTGAAACTAAAAATTATTGCTATAACTTATTTGAGATGATTGACAATATTGGTAAATCTCTATTCAAATTGAACTTAAAGTGTCTAAAGAGAAAGTTGACCATTATTTTTTTTCTTTTAGTTTCTTTATTTGTTTGTTTTCTCTTTTCTTTATTTTCTTATTCATTTTATATACCAACAATAGATCTCCCCCATGTGCATCAGGGTTGTGCAAGGCATCCCACCATAGGTTAAGGGCTCCAAAAAGCCAGGTCATTCACCAGGGATAGATCTTGATCCTATAAATAGATAAAATCTCCTGAGTTAACTGGGGGTGAGGGGGCAATAGAAGGTAGGGGATGGGGTATGAGAACATAAGGAAATGGGATGATCAAGCTGGAACAGGGATACAGTGGGAGAGCAGTGAAAACTATCTTGTTAGAGGGAGAAATCATAAGGACAAGGAGAAAACTTTTGCTAGGGAAGATCCCAGGAATCCACAAGCATGACCCCCAGGTTAGACTGCTAGCAATAGTGGAGAGGGTGACTGAGCTGGCTTACACAGGTAATCAGATTGGTGAACACCCTATCTGTCTTCATAGTACCTTTATCCAGTAATTGGTGGAAAAAGATGCAGAGATCCACAGCCAAGCACCAGGCTGAGCTCCAGGAGTCCAGTCAAAGGGAGGAAAGAGGGATTCTATGAGTAAGGGACATCAAGATCATGATGGGGAAACCTACAGAGACAACTAAACTAAGCTAGTGGGAAGTCATGAACTTTAGACCAACAGCTGTGGAACCTCCATTGGACGGGACTAGGCCCTTTGCATAAGTGAGAAAGTTGGCCTGCTCAAAATTGACCATTATTTTTAGCAACAAAATTTCCTGTGTCCCACCTGGCCCATGGTTGGAACAAATCTTTCTTACAAATCTCACCTGAAGACCCAAAGCTACTTATAAAATAATCACTCAGAGCCTTGCTATTATTTACAAACAATCGCCTATATCAGGCCCCTTGCTAGTTAGCTCTTAAATTAATCCATTTCTATTCATCTATGTTTTGCTACATGTTCTGTGGCTTTAATGGTCTGCTGGCATGTTGCTTCTTGGGTGGCAGCCTGAAATCTCTCCAGACTCTGCCTTTCTCTTTCCTGTTTCTCTCCTTGGATTTTCTGCCTGCCTCTAGACTGTCTTGCCATAGGCCAATGCAGCTTATTTATTAACCAATGGGACAAAGACCCCCCTGCAATTATTAAGCATGAAAGACTATATTAGACTTTAAAAGTGTGAAAGTTGAGCCAAATGAGCCAATTTATGTAGTTCTATGGAAGGAGTATCATTAAAATTTCTAGGGCAGTAGATACTGCCAGTGTGAGGCAGTGTTTAAAAAAAAGGAGGGGGAATGTAAATCAGAATTCTGTACCACCAAGAATTGATGAAATATGTCTTAAATTTATTGACACAGTTTGAAAAATATTTCATTAAAATCCCAGCACTCGGGAGGCAGAGCCAGGTAGATCTCTGTGAGTTCAAGGCCAACCTGGACTACCAAGTGAGTTCCAGGAAAGGCACAAAGCTACACAGAGAAACCCTGTCTCGAAAAACAAAAAAACAAACAAACAAACAAAAAAGTTATTTTTGTATTTAAAAAACACAGAAACAAGGAAGATTTTGAGGGGCTTTATGGAGTGAGTGAATTCTTTAATGAATGTATATGGTTTACAGCTATATCAAAGACCAATGGCTCAGCCTTACCGGAGTGCAATGCCTTCTGAAGGAGATACTCAGAGGGATGGCAAACTGTCCCTCAATCTGAGTGCTAATGTTGACAATGCTTGCAGAAAATGAGAGCTGTAGCTTTCCCATTTGGATATTTTATAAGCTGAATACTGCTCACATACTGACAATGTCCCTACCAAGATTACCTAAGCCTGCCTCCTTGTACAGCTGAAAGTAAGGATCATGCCTTCTACTTACCTGTGGGCAGTAACTCCACTTTCTTGTTCAGCTGTATGTAATTACCCATCTTCCCTGTGGAACTGTATATAATAAACATGCTGAAAATCTTAAGTCCTACATCTTCTCTGTGAGAAATTCTAGAATACCCAATCCCAACATTTCTGTGTACATGTATATGTCCATTCTTGATTTCCTTGCTGTCCCTAGTCAGGGATCTGAGACCTAACTGTGCAGAGCATGGTATGGAGCCATAGAGGCTAGGATATCAAGGGAGTAAAGAAAAATCACAGTGATATAGAAGGAATAAGGGCTATAATGGAACAGGAAGACTTAAATAGGTTGAGGATTTGGGGGACTAGGGTAGAAAATGGAGTACAAGAAGGAATAGTTAATATTACAGGGTTTTGTAAGACATCATATAAAATTGTACTTCTGTAGACTATTCCTAAAATATGAACATAAACATTTATAAAATGTCTTTAAGTGAAGTTATCTCACAATGGGTTGGCAATGCTCCTACTAGACCACACAGTTTAATAGAGTGGGTTACCTCTATTGCAGATTATGGCTAGTGTTGTACAATTGACTCCCAAGGGGGACAGGCTACTGTTAATGCTGTTGGTTACTCTCCAGAACCTGGTGGTAAAAATCTATTACTGAAGACATCATATATGTGAAACCTTGAACATGAAAAATCAAGCTGGTATTGACCTGGAAGCTTCATCTCTATTAGCAAGCTTTTATACTCTTGGAAGGTGGTATGCATGCTACCAAAGAAAGGAAGTAACTATCAGTCTTATCCAGCAAGGACCTACCTGACAAGATATTCCTACTGGTTCAATAATGGCATAGATGTCATTGTAAGGACCAAAGTGACACCTAGAAAGACAAAGAGTCAACTGACTGCCCCCAGTCACCAAGATGCATGGGTATATCAAGCTAAGACCTCCAGCAGACCTAGGCTTGGCTACTGACATGGCAGGGAACCTAGAACACAGCAGGAAGTTTCTTTCCTTCTGGATACCAGAGCCACTGACTCAATCATGGGAGTCTTGGGATGTCACCTCTCCTTTATTGTTGGGTACAGAGGACAGCCTTAGCACCTCACCAGATTTAATTGCACTTTCAGAGTTACTTAATGAAAAAAGATTTCCACCTAAAATAAGAGCTCATTGCTTCACTCCACATCCACTGCCTGTGTTTCTCACGTGCATACAGACAGGGCCCTGATCTTTGCCTTGTCCCTAATTCCAAAAAAATAAATAAATTGTCATGCACCACAAGTTTTTCTCTTCCCAGTACCCTGTTCTAACTCACTGTTCAGCTAATGGTACAGGACCACCACAGAACCAGAGTCCAGAGATGATCAAATAAGAAACTGTAACAGCTAAAAGATATTTACACCCCCAGACCCAAAAGCTACAAAAGACTTTAATGTAAACATATATTACTATGAGATGCTTTTAACAAGTGATCACCTGTCTCCTAGATGCTGAACTAGTAAAGGAAACAGGTGCTTTAAAATAATCTGTCTCTGATAAAGCTTAACATGTTTCAAAATCCATAGGGACAGGCTGGATCTACCTCAGATAAATGTCAACCAAAAATAATAATGATTCTTTTATCTCTCTTAAGTTTTTTTTTGTGTCACCAGCATCTTGTCAAACAAAAAGTTCCCAGCCACAGTCAAGAGGGATACATGTCTCCAGAGCAAACGGATGACAGACAGCATTCCACAACGCCTGTCTACCTCGGAAAACTACCCTTCTCCATTCCCCCAGAGCCAACCAACATCCAAAAGTCAGCTTGAAGCAGTTTTTGTGAGGAACGACGCCCCTAGTCCCATCTACCTGCTTTTTTTTTTTAATAATAAGGGAAAGTCTGGGATGTAAGGATTTGGTCCTTAATTACATCATCAGCCTTGGATGGCATCCCAGCCTAAAAAGCAGGTGGGTGATCTGTTCCCTCTCCTTTTCCACTCCTTCCTCCTGTCGGGCCCCTCTCTCCCTCCTCCCCTCTGTCTCTCTGTCTCTCTCTCTCTGTCTCTCTCTCTTTCTCTCTCTCTCTCCCTCTCTCTCTCTCTCTCCCTCTCCCCCCCAATAAAGCTCTAAAAGGTAACCATGGCTATGATTCTTTTAATCAGCACGCTCCTCCACCGGCATGGCTGCCGTGGGCAGCGACCAGCCACAAGGGGCAGCGCCGTAGCATAACCAACAGTCATGAAAGAAACCATCCACTTTCTGATTGTATTTAAGGTTCATTTCACAAAATAAAATGCATACCTGGTATAGTTTTCTAGGCCAAGAACCTATAGCTATATATGCGATAGGCCAAAGTGAAGAACCTACTCTTTACATAATATTAAGCTGACTCCTATACCCACTGATTAGTGTGTCTATAAATCCTCATCTGAAATGCTTCTTTTTGAAGTAAATGGCAATTAACACAGAAACCCACTATTTGTCAAGATGCAGAGAATAAGTAACTGCCAAGTTCTCAGCTTTGCAGCTCTACATGTTCTATCTATATCACATCCCCTCTCCCAGTAAACATTGTGGAAAGCAGAAGGGTTTAGAATGGTTAAATGTAAGAGGAAGAAAATGATGATCACAATGAAATTTGTTTCTAAACACAACATGGCAATTGCACATATGGACTCAGAATGGTTGTGAGAGTATGTACATGTTCTGTGCAAACTTAAGTCAGAAAAAAAAACCTGCAATGAGTAGAGGTATGAGCATGAAGTTTCATCCCTAGCTGAAAAGCAATTCTTAATTGATAGTTTCTGAGAAGGGGAAAGTTAGTTTTCTTTATGAATTTGGCTTCTTGTAGGCCTAAAAGCTCCAATGAATAGATATACCTAAGAAGATATAGACATAACTATTGCAAATGTATTGGTTAAAAGCAAAAAAAAATTGGTCAGAATGAAATAGATGGTAGATATGGGAAGGGGGATATTTAAAATAAAATGTATAGAATTCTAAAAAATTGATAAAATATGTTTAACAATTTAGAAAAGAAACTATTTAAAAATACAAAACAGAACACATGAAAAAACTCTTTGATCTTCAAAAATGCTTTTCAGATTCTTGCTACAAAGAGGGAAAAAAATCTAACTTTAGGACAGTTCTGATTGCATCAAAATTTCATATTTTCTTTCAAGGGACAGAGAAGGAAAAGTGATTGATTATTTTATGAGACTAATTGTTTCATTATATTAAAATTGTTAAAGAGTCTGAAAATTTAAAGGTTAAAGCAAAACATATAGAATACAGTATAGTGATGGTTTCCTTGGAATGTAACTAATAATAAAATGCATCAAGTTGTAACTATTAAATAAGAGGTTTGCTTTGTGTGTATCACATCTCATAAAGTGTTCTTTCAGGCAAAGTGATGCACATTTGTGGTGAGCCACAAGAATATGAAATAGAAGTCCAGCTGTATATAATAAGATATACTTTGACCAGGCCAGGGTCAGTCAAGTTGGAAGCCATCTAGCATGGACTATTTGGTGTTACACAGCTTTGATATTCAGCTGCATCTTGCTATGAATTCCTTGTGTTCATAATTTTTCCAGAATGTGTGTGTGAACCTCTGTCTGGGGCATTATGCTCAAAGTTCTTGGATAAAGTCAAGTAGACAGAACTTTCTGGCCCTGAGCTCCCAACTCCCCTTTTAGCATTTGAATTGAGTATCTGCCTTTTGCAAATATTTCCTTTTAGCCACATCCAAAGACAGGGCCAACCCCAAACAAAGCATTAAAAGACAAGAGAAGAACAGAAGGGCTACCACACCACCTGCTAGGAGCCTGAAGGCCCTAGACTAGGTAAAATGTCCTTTCAGAGGCAACCTGGCTCCCAGGCCAGATGCCTGGCTTCCTAGGTGTATAGTTTTGTTTCTTGTGCAAATCAAGTTCAGACCTTCCACTGCCCCAGAGCAACTTCTTAGATCAAAGGGCATTTCTCTTACCTGGTGCTTCAAGCTGTGATGCAGATTGACTAGATATCAGTACTCCTACCCCACCCTGTCAGAAAACTGATAGCAGAGAAAAACAGTGGCAGTTTTATTTTTAATGACTTATAGATTTCTTTACCTTATCACCTGCAAGTTTATAGTTTGAGCACATTTATGATAGACCCATAATGTTTTCACCTGAGCACAGTAAGGATATATTCCTAGCACATAAATTCCTTTTCTGATTTATTCTAGCTCCTATCTAACTCTGCCTGTATTCTCCTCACCCTTTTTGGGTTGCAAATGAAGTTGCCAGGAAGCTTCTGGTGGGGACCTTGCAATTCTTATGTTGTATTGTACACATATAGGTGTTGCTGGCTTGGGAAAGATGAAGATAAGTCCTGAGAGAAGCAGGAAGAATTTTGGACAGAATGAAGGTAGGGGGAAAAACAAACCAGTTGGATTCATTCCCATCCATTCTAGATTCATTCCCATGCCACTGGTAGTGTCATATTTGAGCCCCCTGGGATAGTATAATATTAAGGCTGGACCTATACTATTATACAAAATGCTTTGAGAATTTGACCAGATTTAGCACAATACTTGTTTTTACAGAAATTTTATACTGCTTTAAAATTAGCTTCTCTGAAACCACCTTTGGTTCTGTCTTCTAAAGATTGCTGGGATACAAAACAATATTTCAAAGTTCAATGTCTTAGAATCTTTGATTGTGGAGATATAAAAGGAGAAGTAGTAAATTAATTTAGTTTGGAGCTTGTGTAACTAGAAATCTTTATGTTCCAGACATGGAATGCAGATGAAAGCCATATTTGTGGACAAAGATTCCAATTTTTCTATAATTTTCATTATCATTTAATGAGTACTTCCACTTCAGAACACTTGTTTTTTTTAAGATGGAGAAATTAAATTTACTATGAAGATAAGAGCTTTATATAAAGTCTTTCAAATTTTGTTATTGTACTAATTATATCTCTGTTGATTATTAAAATTTTAGCTATAAAGGAGAGAGTAATATATAGCTTTTGAATGTCTTTGTGCCACATCAAAAGATGGTTTTATATGGTTCTAATCATCTCTACATCTTTCCAAACTCAATTTATTTCAAGTTAGAATTTAAAAATGTTTCAGTGCATCTAAATATAAACTGTGGGTAAAAGATATAATCCATTTATTACATTAACAATATGTAAAACCTTTCTACTTTAGTAAGAACTGGAATATATTATCACATTGAATTAGTCAGCATTCTTGCAATTTACTTCATACTATTCTTATTGTAATATATTGCTTTAACACAACTTGTTTTATCATGGGAAAATATACATAACATCATTTTATCATTATAAATACATAATTTAATGGCTTTTTTTTATATTTTCTATGTTGTATAATCATATGGTGTTGTTCCTGATCATTTGTATTACTCACTAGTTATAAGTCATGTCAATTTTTAGGTCCTGTATGTCTGTCCCTTCCACAATCCTGCTCTGTACTAATTTGCTTTGCTTTTGTCTCCATGGCTTTCTTTATTTTAGGGTGTCATGTGAATGGAGTTATCCTATGTGGCTTTTGGTCTATTCATTCTTAGCATAACAATCACATTATAGAATACCTCAGTTCTTTATGTATTTGTAAAGCTAAGCAATATTTGTTTTAATGATGTTTCTAGTTTCTTTTTTGGACAATGAGTATCCAGATTTTCTGTTTACCTTAGTACTTCTATGAATATTCATTTAAAGATTTTGTGTAGATCACCTACTTTCCTGCTATTTTCAGCATATGCTTAGGAAGGGACTAGGTGTATGATATCATACACACAAGGATATTTATAGAGGGATTGCAAAATATTTTTTATTCACACCAAACTATTTTCATACAATTAACAATATGTGAGGTTCACAAGTTTTACAAATCTCCAATTGTTGTATTTAAAAAAAAAAATTCATAGTATCTCAGTGCATCAGTGACATCATTTCAATGTGGATTTTACAAAGGACACTGATTGGCCTTATGTGTGCTTGGTAATAATTTATATTTATGTGCAAAAATAATTTAAGTCTTCTGTCCATTAATCTATTTTTATATTGTTTATTTATTGATTAGATTGTCAAATAAAAATTATATATATTAAAGAAATAAACCAAGATATTTTGATATTTATGTATACTGTGGAAAGTATAAAAGAAGTTAGTGAACATATCTGAAGGGGTGGAGTGGGAGCTCATGGCTGGCCACGGCTATCAGCGCTAGTGGCTGGCATTAGATACTGCAGTGGCAGAAGAATCACAAGCCATGGTTACCTTTTTAGAGCTTTGTTAGGAGAAGGGGAGAGAGAGAGAGAAAGAGAGAGAGAGAGAGAGAGAGATGCAGAGAGAGAGAGAGAGACTATGTGGAAGGAAAGTACAGAGAAAGTGCTCATGGGAGCACATGTCTGCTTTTTAGGCTGAGATGCTGTCGCAGGCTGATGAAACAATAAGGAGAGAATCCTTACATCCCAGACTTTTGCTTATTATAAAAAAAAAATCAGTTAGATGGGAATAGAGGTGTCATTTCTTTCGAAGACTGCTTCCAGCTGACTGTTGGACGTTGGTTGCTCTTGGGGTAATGGGGAAGGGGGGTCTTCCAAGGTAGACAGGCATTGTGGGATGATGGCTGTCTGCCATCCATTGTTCTGGAGATGTGTATCCCTCCTGGCTGTGGCTGGGAACCTTTTGTCTGACAAGATGCTGGTGACACAGAAAAAGTTTAGAGAGAAAAGAATTATTATTATTTTATTTTTTGGAGTGTTCCCAGACCAGGGGAGTTGGCACTTATCTGAGGTAGATCTGGCCTGTTCAGATGGATTTAAGCTGGTTTCTGGAGCTTGGGAAAAGTTTTGAAAAATGTTAAGAAGCAGCCATGAGATCAGTGACCGTATGTGGTGTTTAGTATTCTGCTTATATTGGTTAGTGTTAATGGGAGAGACAGAGAGATTGGAACATATTAAGCTTTATCAGAGACAGATTATTTTAAGGCACCTGTTTCCTTTACTAGTTTGGCATCCAGGAGACAGGTGATCAGTTGTTAAAAGCATTTTACAGTAATAGATGTTTATATTAAAGTCTGTTTTTGTAGAGCCCAGATTAAAGTCTGTTTTTGTAGAGCCCAGATGCTTTTGAGTCTGGGGGTATAAATACCTTTTAGCTGTTACAGTTTCTTACTTGATGATCTCTGTTTTCTGGTTCTGTGGTGGTCCTGTATCATTAGCTGAACAGTGAGTTAGAACAGGGAACTTAGAAGAGAAAAGCTTGTGGTGCATGAGAACTTATTATTATTATTATTATTATTATTATTATTATTATCATTATTATTTTAATTAGGGACAAGGTAAAGATCAGGGCCCTGTCTGTGTGCATGTGAAAAACACAGATGAGTAGATCTGGAGGAAGGCAATGAAATGAAAGCTCCTCTCTTAGCTGGAAATCTTTTCCCATTAAATAACTCTGAAAGTGCAATTAAATCTGGTGGCTGGGGTGGGTAAGGCTGTCCTCCATACCCCAGCAATAGGGAAACAAGGAGAGGTGACATCCCAAAAACTCCCAGGACTGAGTCAGTGGTTTTGGTATCCAGCAGGAAAGAAACGGATTGCTTCCCTGCTGCATTCTGGGTTCCCTGCCATGTCTGCAGCCAAGCCTATGTCTGCTGGAGGTCTTTGCTTGATATACCCATGTGTCTTGGTGCCTGGGGGCAGTCAGTTGACTGGTTCTCTTTCTAGGCGGCACTTTCAACAAGGCTATTGATGGCCTGGCAGGGCACTCGATAGCCTGTGGCCTTTTTCCTCACTTAAAACAGGGACCCAACAGCTTTTGGGAGTCAGTGAGTGCTAGCACTTGGCAATTTTGTTTTTGGGATTTTATCTCTTCTCTGGCACACCTTAAATGCCACAGATGACTCTTTTGCCTGTGGGGTCAGCAGCCTTGCCTTGCTCTCTAGATGCTTAAGTTTTAGTCCGGGATGAAGTGTTCACAATACGCCCCAAGGTCAGACATATTTGTACATGCCTGGCGGACACACCCGCCCAGTTAGCCCCAGGTCAGGATAGGCATTTCCGGCTCAAGGCGTCTGGTAACCAAGGCGACCACCGGACACATCCGCCTGGCGAACTCCAGGTTAAGATAGCCATTTCCGGGTCAAGGCGTCTCGCGTGACCAGGATCCGTGATGTCACGTAGCCACGCAGGCGCGCAGCATGGCTACGTCATTACGTCTACCTGGGCACGCCCCACCTTATAAAGAGCGGCCATGACTGGCCTAAGTCCCTTCCTCACACGTGTTTTCTCCCGCGCGGGCACTCACTTCCTTTCTGTTCCCCAATAAACTCTATCAGCGGATTCTGTCGTGTTTCGTGACATTTCCTTGCAGGGTAACAGCGCAAATAACTAACACGGGAGGTCTGGGGAACAAGAGACAGATTTTATTCCATGTCCTGACTTTTTTTTTTTTTAATGATGATTGTTGGCTTAAGGACAGCTTTTTGGAAGATCTGCCAAGAGGCAGACTATTTGGAAGACTTGCCTGAGGTTATAAGCTGATTTTTGGCTTAAGAGCCATCCTGACTACTGTAAACTTATTTGCATGGATCTTAGCCACTTCCAGACCTGTCTGCACCTCTCACAGCAGTTTGAGTCAGCAGAAGTGGAACAGTACAGAGCCCACCCACTGCTGGAGAGCGGAAGTCAGACAGAAAAGGTTGCATATGGCAGAGGAAAAGAAAACATCAGAAATGGGGAAGAAGAAGGGTTCAGAGCTTTAGCAGAAAGCTTGGGGATAAAGTAACTCTTTTATTTGCCCATTTGCTGGCAGAAGTTTCCATGAAGCTGTTATGCAAACAGATTTATTGGTACCTGCCAATTTAAGTAGTATATGCCCCCTTTTTCCATGGCTTTTGCCTATTTGCTGGTAGAAGTTCCTGCAAAGCTGTTATGTGGCAATATTTAATGGTATCTGCCAATATAAGTGGTATCTGACCCTTTGTCCCATGGCTATAGCTGAGAGAAAAATAAAAAATTAAAATAACAAACCAGGATCAGACTCTAACCCCAGGTGTCCCTGGGGCAAGGAGAAGGATCTATGAATCAGCTCAATTTACCCAAAAATGCCATCATGATATGGATAAAGGCTGGAGCTATGCTGCAGATGAACCACCCCATGGACCAAGACAGCGTTTACCCCCTCATCAGGAACAAAAAATATGTCGTTGCCAGCTCAGCCCAAGGACAACCCCCAGGATGTCTGACACAAAGAATATAGATCAGACTGCAGCCGCAAGAATGGCAGGGGACTCACTGTGGTGAAGAAACATGGCAGTAGTGGTAGCAATAGGGGTAGCAGCAGCGGTAGTGGTGTGGGGGTCCAGTGGAGTCGAGGGACGTGTGCGCACTTATAGTCTCGCAGTCTCACTGGAGTGGGGCGGCAGTGGGGTGGCAGCGGTTGCAGCTGAGCAGGTCCTCCATGCTCTTCCTGAGTCTGAATGGAACCAATGAAGGGGTGGAGCGGCACGTGTGGCTGGCCTCAGCTATCATGGTATACAGCACTAGTGGCAGGAGCTAGATACTGCCGTGGCAGAAGAATCACCAGCCATGGTTACTTTTTTAGAGCTTTATTAGGAGAAGAAGAAGAAGGAGGAGGAGGAGGAGGAGAAGAAGAAGAAGGAGAAGGAGAAGGAGAAGGAGGAGAAGGAGAAGAAGGAGAAGAGAGAGAGAGAGAGAGAGAGAGAGCCAAAGAGACACAGAGATACAGAGAGAGACTCCACGGAGGGAAAGTACAGAGAGTGCGCTTGGGAGTGCATGTCTGCTTTCTGGCTTGGATGCCATCTCAGGCTGATGATATAATAAGGACAATATCCTTACAATATCACTTTTCTTCTAAACTTATTTGTACTAATGATAACACTTTAAATCTATTTTTATAGAAATTTTCAAGTATAAGATACTTGGTAGAAACAAAAATAAATCAGTCTTACATTATATCTCTTAAACTTTACCTATCTGCCTAAATATGTTTGCATTTTTTTTAGCCAATGTATCCTTTGATGTACTGACTGTTGCCTTACCAGTAGTACACATTATTCTTCTTTTACAGTTTCAATCATATTTGATTGTCAATATTGTATAACTAATCAATAGTTCACCATCCATTCCAGAGTAATGTATTTTGTTTAGTGAGGTTATTTTTAATTTTGGGGGTGTTGCTTTCTTTTGTTGTAAATTTACTTTTCATATTTTGGATGAAAGTCCATCGTGTGTGTGTGCGTGTGTGTGTGTGTGTGTGTGTGTGTGTGTGTGTGTGTGTGTGTTATGAACCTTACATCCTATCATGTATTGTCTTTTCAACTTGTAGATAACCTCCTTTGAATTAAAAAAAATTTAATTAAGTCTGATTTCTTTATATTTTAAGTGAACAATCACAGGTTTTTCTTTAGAAGTCAAACTGTTACCAAATTCATGTTAATGGGAACCCACCACTTTTCTTAAGAAAATTTTTTCTTAAATTTTTGTAGTCATATATTTTTAAATATTTTTAAGTCCTTAATTTTATGATCTTGTTATGTGAATACCATAAAAACTATACTCTGTCCCCCTTGTCTTCCTCCATCTCCTCCTTTGTAGCCCTCTTTCCCTCCTAAATTCATGACTTCTTTATTATTGTTACACACACACACACACACACACACACACACACACACACATTATTTACATTATTCAATATTGCCTGTGTGTACATGTGTCTGAAACTGACCACTTGCAATTGGAAAACCAATAATAGAATTTAGTCTTGAAAGAAAAAGATTGTCCCTTCCTCACCAGCTGTTGATTACTGTAGCTCTTTATCAAAAGGTAGGACCATGTGTAATTTCTTCAGTTCTTGTTGGCATATCTATTGTTGTAATTATTATGACTCACTTGTTCAAGAAACCATATTTTTAAATTAAATTTGTTTATTTTGCATCCCAACCATAGTTTCCTCTTCCACCTCTCCTCCCTCTACCTACCCTCTGCCCACACCACAACCATTCCTTCTTAGTTTCTGTGCATTAAAGGACAGGTCTTCCATGGATATCAACAAAATTTGGCATATCTTGTTGCCATAAGACTAAGCACCTCCCCTTGTAGTAAGGCTGGGCAAGGCAACACAGTATGAGAACTACATTCTGAAAAGCCAGTCAGTGAGTTAGAGACAGCACCTGCTCCCACTGTTAGGAATCCCACAAGAAGATAAACTACGTAACTATCACATAGATGTAGAGGGCCTAGGTCAGTCCCATGTAGGCTCCCTGGTTGTTGGTTCAGGCTCTGTGAGCCCCTATGACCCCAGGTTAGTTGATTCTGTGGGTTTTCTTGTGATGTCCTTGTCTCCTCTGGCTCCTACAATCATTCTCCCTCTCTTCAGCATGACACCTGGAACTTTGCCTAATGTTTGGCTGTAGGTCCCTGAATCTATCTGTTTTCTTCAGTTAGTGGATAAAGCTTCTCTGACTTCAATTGGCATAGGTACCAATCTATGAATATAGCAGAATATCATCAGGCATCATTACATTGTCATTTTTCCCCCTCTGGTAATGTTTGTTTCTATCTAAGGTCTCCAGGTCATCAAGCCTCTGGGTACTGGCACTCCAGGCAGTATCAGACTTATTCTTGTGGGATGGGTCTCAGGCTGGACAAGTCATTCGTTTGTCATAACCACAACCTCTGTACCACACTTACCCCAGAACATCACATTGGCAAGACAGAAAGTAGGTGGACATTTATGTGGCTGTGTTGGTGTCCCAATCCCTCCACTGAAAGTCTTGCTGGTCACAGGAGATGGTCAGTTCAGGTTACACATCTACCATTGCCAAGAGTCTTGTCTTGGATCATCCTTGTAGATTCCTGGGAGTCTCCCTTGCACCAGGTTTCTACCAGACTTCGAAATACAGCATCCCATTTTTATTCCTCTCATTCAATGCTCCCCTTCTTCATCCCCCAACAAACTGATCCATTATTCTTATTCCCACCAGTCCCCAGTCTACTCACAAGATCCTTTCTATTTTTCCTTTCCAGAGAGTTCTAAGAAGGAAAAATAGAAAGGATCTTGTGAGTAGACTGGGGACTGGTGGGAATTAATTATAAATGTTTATCCAATAACTCAGGCTTATTACTAACTCTTACAACTTAAATTGACCCATTTATATTGATATATATTCTGCCACATGTCATTACCTCTCTTTCATCTTGCACCTCCTTTTTCCTCTCTGCTTTAAAATCCATGCAAGAGGTGATGTTCCCAAGCATTCGGGATTTCAATCTTCATGATAGACTGTCTCTCAATTCTTTAATACATAATACACTACCACTTGTTTTTAGCTTTGAAAGGTCCCAAGTTAGGTGAGAGTCTCCTTTCCTCTGAGAGTTTTCTCCTTTGGCTAGCAACTACTCTGACTCTGCTCTTTTTCCAAGTCTCCTTAGTCTGGTTCTTCTGCCTAACCTTATCCTGTTCAGCGATTGGATAGTTAAATTATTTATTAATCCAGTCACAGTGACATTCACACTGTGTAAAGGAATATTCCACAAGTACATACAATATTTGTCTTTCTGAGTCTGTGTTATGTCACTCAGGATGATTTTTTTTTCTAGTTCCATCCATCAAATTTCATGATGTCATTGTATTTAACAGCTGGATAATACTCTATTGGGTAAATGTACCATATTTTCTTTGCTAATTATTTGGTTGACAGAAATATAGGTTGTTTCCATTTTCTGGCTATTATAAATAAAGGTGAGCTGCTTCAGATTTCCTTGGCTAAACCACAGCACATTTGGAGGTTACATGTGAATCATCTTAATTAATCACATGACAGAAAAGACTGAGACATGGTGAATGGTCTTGGGAGGTATAAATCCTTAGTTTACCTGAGGCTTTTCATGAAATTTACATTGAATGAAGAGAATGCTAAATTAAAAAAAAATCACTAAATAGATCAAATTTTCTTTCAAATACTTAGTATGCTGTGTTACTAACAGTGTCCTTTGTCTTACAGAGCATTTGCAGATTCTGGAAATCCCATTTATTAGCTGTTGATCTCAGTGATGGTGCTACAGGTGTTGTCTTCAAGAAGTTGTCTCCTTTGCCAGTGCATTCAAGGATATTATCCACTTTCTTTTCTATTAGGTTCAGTGTATCTAGATTTATGTTGAGGTTTTTTATCCTCTTTGGCTTGTGTCTTGTGAATGGTGGTAGATACAAATCTATTTACATTTTCTACATGCCAACATCCAGTAATATCAGCAGCATTTGGTGTAGATGCTTTATTTTATCCATTGTATAACTTTGGCTTCTTTGTATTAAAAAAAAAAAACAAAAACAAAAAAAAACAGATGTCTATAGGTATGTGGATTTACTTCTGTGTCCTTGAATTGATTTTGTTTAATCTACCTGTCTGATTTTATGCCAATACCATTCCATTTTTTATTACTATAGCTTTGTAGTAGAGCTTGAAATCTGGGATGGTAATACTACCAAAAGTTCTTTTATATTACAGGCTTGTTTTAGCATTCCTGAGTTTTTAGTTTATGTATATGAAATTAAGTTATAATTCTTTCAAGGTCTGCAAAGAATCATGTTGAGTGTTTAATAGGGATTACATTGAAATTTTTGATTGTTTTTGGCATTATGGCCATTGTTACTATGTTAATCCATCTGACCAGTAACTATGTGAGATCTTTCCATCTCCTGGTATCTTCTCCAGTTTCTTATTTCAAGGACAGAGTTTTGTCATACAAGTTTTTCACTTGCTTGGTTAGAGTTACAACAAGATATTTTATATTATTTGTGGCTATTGTCAAGGGTGCTATTTCTGTGATTTCTTTCTCAGTCCAATTAACATTTGCATATAGGAGGGCTACTGAGTTTTTTGAGTTAATTTTGTATCCAGTCACTTTGCTGAAGATGTTTATCAGCTGGAGGCATGCACTGGTAGAATTTTTTGGTTCCTTATGCATATTATCATATCATCTGAAAGTAATGATACTTTGAATTCTTCCTTTCCAATTTGTATACCCTTGATCTTTATTAGTTGTCTTTTTATGGTAGGTAGAACTTCAAGCACTATATTGAATTGGTATGGAGAGAGTGGACAACGTTGTCTTGTTCTTAATTTTATTGGAATTGGTTTGACTTGCTCTCCATTTAATTTCATTTTGGTTTTCTGCATATTGCTTTTATTATGTTATTATGTCATGAAGGAGTATTGGATTTTGTCAAAAGCTTTTTTTTTTTTTTTTTTT
>CABHPP010110398.1:0-45614 GCA_902168425.1 Peromyscus attwateri
ATAAGCAGTTATTTTATTTTTACTATTATTTTGAAGAAGGGTCTCCCTATGCATCTCTTACTGTCCTGGAACTTTCTATGTAGACCAGGCTGGCCTTGAACTCAGTGACCCGCCTGTCTGCCTCCCAAGTACTGGAATACAGGGTTGGGCCACTATGTCCGTCTTACTTATTACTACTATTTTTCCTAGAACTAAATTTGCTGGCATATGTAAGACTATACTGAAAGAAGACCTATGAGGAATACAGGATCTATTGCTGCTTCGAAAATGAGTGGCACTGCATCTAGGTTGTGTGGGCATACCTTGCAAAACTGGTGGTCATTATCTCCCGTGCCTCTCTCTTTCCTGGAGGGGTTTGGTCAATGAGAAGCTCAATGACAATTATATATAAATCTCAATTATAGTTAAACTGCGGAATCATAAGTACCGACTCAAAGGCAGAATTTTCACAGCCAATAAGAATACAGGGAATTTAGGAAAATTTAACTGCAGGACCTTTCCCCTAAGTGGAAATTGTGAACAATGGTGATTACCTGTATGGTTGCAGCCTTTCTGTTTTAGCCAACAGATCACTGAAGTTTGATTTTAGAAAGGCAAAATTGGGAAAATTATTATTTAGTTTGGAAATACACTTTACTGATTGATGGTAGCTGATACAATAGTGTTATTTTGTTACAGGTGATTAGTAGCCATCTAGAAGACAAGACCTAAGTTGTGAATACAAAAGTCAGAAGAGATGGAGCTTATTGACTTAGCCATAAAAACCCAATTAGATTTCCATTTGTTTATTCAGTGGACATTTCTTGAACTCTTTGTGTACATCCTTGGTTGAGTTAGTAAATTAGTTCCCAGTATCCACACTGTACAACTCAAAATTGCCTGTGACTCTAGGGGTATCTGACACCTCTGACCTCTGGGCATCCATGTATATATCACCCACAAAGAGATATACATATAATTTAAGATAAATCTTAAAAAAGACTGGTGCTTTTTCATTATGTATTCATGTTGTAAATGAAGGCCAGGGTAGTTCAGCCCTCACAGCTGTTGCAGGGCTGTATAGCACTACCCCTCATTTGCCAGCTTTGTCCGCCCCCTCTCCCCGGCTTTTTTAAAATCATGCAAATAAGTGGAGGTGTATGATCAGAGCTGGTCTCTGAAAGTTTTATTCTGGGAATTAGGACTGAGGATGTAACAGTGATAAGAACATTTACCAAGCATGTTCAAGGCCTCGGGCTTCCATCCCTAGCACCCCCTTCCCAGAACAAAAGAATAAAACTATTTTTCAGTCAGAGTTGTAAACAATAGTTACCCTGGTTAGAAGTTTAAGAAGTTACTAGGAAGTTATCAGAGGCTTGCAGCCAAATGAAAGGATGGAGTGAATCTTCAGAGAAGCCTTGTTAGAAGCAAGTATAAATCTTTCTTAGATCCCTGCTAACACCACATTTCTGGTTTCCCTGCCCTGATTCTGCAGCCTTTGTGCCCTTGCCACTACACCAGTGTTACAGATACCTTGGATAATCGTCAGATCTTCCTGTTTTACATTTCTGTAGATTTGGGAGTTTTTGACTGGCTACTATCAGATCTTGGGCTCTGTGTTCTGGGAGCCTTTATACTCATTTCTTGCCTCCTTTTAGCTTATGTAGAGTCACATAGCTCTATTTCAGTATTTCTCTACTTAGAAGAGCATTTTTATTTCAAACGCCTAGCAGGATAATAATCTACTGGTCATATTGTACCTTGTCACTTGAAGTGCCATGATGAATATTGAACTAATATGTCTTCCCTACTGCTTGGAGGATGCCCATCTACTGAAAAAAAAAGGGACCAATATATGAAACAATTGAAAGATGGGGTGAGAAAATGAAAAAAGGGGGAAAGAGGCATGTTAAATGAGGAGAGATGAATTGCAGCAGTTTGAGCTCTGAATCATTTCATGTCCGATTACAGCTCTACCCATCCATCTAAGTTACATGAAGCAGTAAATCCTCTCCATAATAGCTTAATGCTACTAAGAGTAAGACTCATTAATTTGTTATCAGTCTGATCTAATTAATGCAAGAACTGAGGGGCAATTCATTTACAATTACATGGTTTATTACTTAATTTCCTTTTCATTTTTCAAACACAAAATGACTTTGGGCCACAGAAGTCCTGAATGGGGTCACCTGATGATCCAGTGTTCCTGTGAGTCTAATGAAGTTTGTGGCTGTGGTAATTGTAGTTCTGGATGCACAGGGAAGTAGCATATATGACTTCTCCTGGGGGAAGCATGTATTCCACAGCTGTGGATGTGAATATGAATCTTATCCATACCTTGACCGGGAAGTGATACAGTGTTCCTTCCCAGTGTTGTATTAGTAGTGGCTAGAAATTGGTCTGGGTTATCACCAAACTCTAAATTCTTCAGTCCAAGTGATTTGTTTTGAAGGATTTCCAAGGAAGCAGGACAGTGGAACAGGGAAGAATGAAATAGTAAAAGCTAATGCATAAGGTATATTTTAGGTTTGGTCAACTGTTTTAGGTTTTTTTATATCTGTGACAAAAATACCTGACAAGAACAACATAAGGAAAGAGCTTATTTTGTCTCATGGTCAGGATATCAGTCTGCTGTGTGGCTGGAGTGGGGTGGTTCATGGAGGCAGAGGCTACAGCACAGCTTGCTGTCATCTTGGCAGATCAGGAAGCAGAGAGCACAATGCAAATGGGGCTGGGCTATAACCCTTAGTGGCCTGCCCCCAGTGGCCTAAATCCAAAAGTTAGGTCCATGTCCCAAGGTTCCACAGTTCACCAGACCAGTGCTACCATTTGAGGACCAGGTATGCAAACACATGATCCTGTGGGGGACATTTGCATTCAAACCATAGCAGTCACTGGTATGGGTGACTGGAATTAAATTTTACTGGGACCTTTTGAGATGCTGCATATAATATACCATAATATGCCCTATACAGTGGAAAATGGGCAGCCCCTGTAAGTATAAATTATGATGGTAGATAGGCTCAGATGCAGCTTATATTGGTAGTGTTTGCTTAGCACTGGTGTGTGGTACCTATGTACCCTAATAAAGCTTGTTATGTACCCTAATAAAGCTTGCCTTGAGGATCAGAGGACAGAGCCAGCCACCAATTAGACATAGAGGCCAGATAGTGGTGGCACATACCCTTAATCCTATCACTCTGGAGGCAGAGATCTGTCTGGATCTCTGTGAGTTTAAGGCCACACTGGAAACAGAGTCAGGCAATGGTGGCACACATCTTTGATCCCAGTACTGGGAAGCACACACACCTTCAATCCCAGGAAGTGACATGGCAGGGCAAAGAAAGGTATATAAGGCATGAGGAAACAAAAACTAAGGCAATTCAGCTTGAGATCCTTTTGGGTGAGGGCTCAGAGGCATTCAGTCTGAGGAAATAGGATTGGCTGAAGAGTTGGCTAGGTGAGGTTGTCTGAAAGCTGATCTTTCAGTTTTCACCCCAGTATCTGGCTCCAGGTTTTTTATTATAAGACCATCTAAGAATCGAACATCTGGCGTGCAACTTGTGGGGCAAGAATTCATGAAAAAGCTGCTTGCCTGAGGCCCAGGCCGGAGCTACATATGACCGGAATCTCTACTCTGCCTGGGCCAAGAGTCCCTAACCCAATGGCTAAGTTTCTGTTGCAGCCTCTCTGTAGCAAACTCCCCAGGCTCAAGCTCCAAACACCCCAGAATTAGCTGCTTTCACAGTTCTCTGGTGCAGAAAGCTGGCTTTTTTGCTTCTTTCCTCTCCTGGTGGGTTCTGGCTTTCCTTGGGCCCCCTCCTTGGGCTGTTGCCACACTGTCATCTGAATCGTCATTATCAGCAGATTTGGTGAGTCAATTAAGATTTCTTAAAGGGAAGAATTAGTTAAAAGAAAAAAATTTCCACACATTAAAAAATGGGAAACATTTTTACAACAGAGGGTGTTTGGTCTCTTTTTGATAATACAATTGATGTTCTGAAAATGGAACAATTATTTAAATGAGAGGATAATTAATGTTGATGAGATAGATGTAATGTTAATTATAAATACTATTTGTTTGATCATTTTTGTTTTATCATTTAAAAAGTTGGTTAATATGAGTGCCAAGATAAAAGTTTTAGAAAAACTTGTTTAAACGGACCATAGAGATATTCAGACCCAGACAGATGAATTTAAAGGTAAACCAATCTCAGCATTGCATTATAAGGTTACAGAGAAACAGCCTAAGGCTTTCAAACAGCCAACCTTAATCTGTCCAGTAACCTTACAGGAACTGCCAAATGCTCAAGGATGTGTAAGAACTGACTGGACTCCTGTGCAAATATTAGATTTGAAGAGATTCAAAGAAGCTATAGTGTCATATGGTATGCATTCCCCATTTGTGAAGCAGATGTTAAACTCATGGTCAACTTGTAATAGAATTATCCCTCAAGACTGGAGAGATTTGGTTACAGCCATTTTAGAGGCTGGTCCGTAATTACAATGGAGGACCTGGTGGAAAGATGAGGCTAAGACCATTGAACAACAGAGTAGAGCTAGAGGTTTTGAAATCTCCCAAGATCAACTTCTTGGAGAGGGAGATTATGCTAATATAGAAAGGTAATCTCTATATGATCACCACACCCTGGCTTTATGCCAGATGGCATCCTTGAATGCTTGTGACAGAATTGAAGAAGTAGGAAAGAAAATTGAGTCATTTACAAAAGTTATATAGGGCCCAAAAGAAACTTTCACTGATTTCTTACAAAGGCTTGTCTTCAGCAGTAAATAGAATGATACCAAATTCAGAAGCTGAACAGGTAAAAATTGAATCTCTGACTTTTGAAAATGCTAATGCACAATGCAAAAGGATAATCAGGCCATTAAAGGCAAGATCAGCACCCTTGGAGGAATGGATCCAAGATACAATGAATATTGGATCTCATGACTATGATGGTGCTTGTGTAGGAGAGGTGATTTCCAGAGATTTGAAGAAAAATAGTAATGTCAGATGTTTCAAATGTGGTAAACAAGGTCACCTAAAAAGGGACTGTAAACAGGGCTTTCCTAGAAACATTGTTTTTTCAAGGAACAGTGGCAACAGAACATCCCTCCTTTCAGGATTATGCAGAAGGTGTGGTAAGGGTAAACAATGGACTAAGAAATGTAAATCAGCAATAGGCAGACAAGGTAATCTTTTGCCTTTGCTGTCCCCCAGTTCACCATGACAAATTCAATTCAGTCCTTTCCTGCCATTGTGGAAGAACTCCTTCCCAGAGCAATTAAAGAATCTAATTCCTATTGTAAAAAAAAAACCATACTGCTCTGATAGAACAGCATTAGAAAATAAAACAAAAATTTAAGGAAAAACCATAAATCAAAATTGATAAAGATTAGATTTGGAACCTCCCCAAAGTGAAGGTTGGGGAAGGGTTTTGTTTTGGTCTTTCAGAATAATGAAGGCTAAGGAATCTGAAGAACACTGGACAAATGAGACATCTGAAGAAAAAGGACAAATCATCCAGAAAAAAGTCCCACAAAAAAGATTTTCTGCAGTGAAACATGATCACACCTAACAGCGACTTCGAAGTCTCCAAAGAGATGATGGGACCCCACAACAATGATTCCATCAGAATAATACCACTAAGATGACAAACAACACCCAAAGATCTGCTTTGGACTACAAACTGCTCAGGACAATTTCAAGATGACTAGCTAAGATGATCCAGCCTCACAGACTACTTGAGCAAGGACTTGAGACAAGCCTTGCACTTTCTGATTATGCAGAGAGACTGGACAACAAATGATACAGCTACCTCTCCCAGGACTTAACAATTAACCCAAAAATTTTCTTTTCAAGATACCCTAAAGATGCCTTTGCCCTCAGACAGCAGGAAGTAATTTTAAGAACATGATGACCACATTCCCAAGAGGTGGGGTGGTGGTTTTTGGCTTTCAATGGGTTATGGATAATTGTCATTGTTTAGGATGGTTGGTTACAAGTTGTTGATTGTTAATGGTCAGGAAAAAGGATAAACAAAGGAGATTAGATGTAGGGTTCTTGTTGGAAAAAAGAGAAAAAGAAAAAAAAAGAGGATATAGATATAAGATAAAAGGTAGATTATTGAATCTACTCTGAAAAGGAAAAAGAATATAGATATGATAAGATAAAAAGGTAGATTATTGAATCTACTTTTAGAAACTACCAGTTTTAAATATTTTACATTGGATTGTATTTTTGTATATTGTATACAAATTATGTATATTGATACAAATTTGAGATTGATTTTGTTAGAAAATACTGTACATATATTTCTAATCTTGTTCAAGGTATTGTACCTATAAAGCTCATTTAACAATGTAATGCAAATTGCTTGTCCTTGAAAGTTATTATTACCAACTAATTAGCATATAAGAAATGCAAGTTAATAGTCATTGCAATCAAACTTGTAGTCATATTAGATATGTTTTCAAGGTCAAACAGAAATATATTTTAGATAGACAGGTCACCTTCAAACACTTCAGAGATCTACAGAATATGGCATTTAAGATGTTTTAATAACATAGATCTTTTTTTTAATGACATTGAGACATATCTGCTCCTGGCAGCACCAATCTACTTCAGAGAAGATGATGGGCATGGAAGAAACTCCACATGGAGTTTACTTTCTTTGTGGCAAGTTAGCCACTGGTCAAGAAAATGTCCTTGCCTCAATTACTGACAGTATGCTGTCCAAAGTGGAGAAGCAGGACACAAAAGAAAGGATTGCTGATCCTTGCCAAGACAAGGTAGGAAGGCCCTTCAGAAAACCCTGCTTCCGAGATGAGTCTGTCAGATGTGCTGGGCCTGTAAGCCAAAGATGGATGCACCAGTGTTGCAGAGAAATCTTGGGTGACTGTCCAGGCAGCCAGTTGTTTCTGTCATTTCTCACATATTTTGGAAGTCACTTGTTTGCACTTCCTGCTTACTCAGTTAATATTATTTCCTTCTCGGGTCTCTGTGGGAGTTGAAGATTAGATAGTTTATAGTTTTCCTTGTTTAACAAATTCAGAAAAGAAACTCACTAAAAAGGTGTAAAGTGTATAAGTTTGAAAGACATCAAAAGGTATTTTTGGTTGATAATTCAAGTTAGGATAGAAAGTGAATTAGGTACAACATTTTGGACTCACCAGGATAGGATAAATAATGGAGATTTTTGTCTGAATTTGTTAAAGCTTGCCTTGAGGATCAGAGGACAGAGCCAGCCATCAATTAGACATAGAGGCCAGATCGTGGTGGCACACACCCTTAATCCTATCACTCTGGAGGCAGAGATCTGTCTGGATCTCTGTGAGTTTAAGGCCACACTGGAAACAGAGTCAGGCAATGGTGGCACACATCTTTGATCCCAGTACTGGGTAGCACACATGTCTTTAATCCCAGGAAGTGATATGGCAGGGTAGAGAAAGGTATATAGGCATGAGGAAATAGGAACTAAGGCAGTTCAGCTTGAGATCATTTTGGGTGAGGACTTTCAGTCTGAGGAAACAGGATTAGCTAAGGAGTTGGTGAAGTGAGGTTGTCTGTGTGGCTGCTCTGCTTCTCTGATCTTTCAGCTTTCACCCCAATATCTGGCTCTGGGATTTTTTATTTTAAGACCTTTTAAGAATGGAACAACAGTTCAAGCTAATCAACTGTCTCACTTATCAAGAGGGCCTGATCCAGTTGGGGGCTCCTCAGCTATTGGTTCATAGTTCATGTGTTTCCACTAGTTGGCTATTTGTCCCTGTGCTTTTTCCAATCTTGGTCTCAAAAATTCTCGCTCATACTATCCCTCCTCTTTCTTGCCGATTGGACTCTTGGAGCTCCACCTGGGGCCTGGCCGTGGATCTCTGCATCTGCTTCCATCAGTCATTGGATAAGATTTCTAGCACGACAGTTAGGGTATTTGGCCATCCTATCACCAGAGTAGGTCAGTGGGACTGGGACCTGTCCTTAGTGCATGAGCTGGCTGTTTGGAACCTGGGGCCTATGCAGGGACACTTTGCTCAGCCTGGGAGGAGGGGACTGGACCTGCCTGGACTGAATCTACCAGGTTGAGCTGAATCCCCGGGGGAGTCCTTGCCCTGGAGGAGATGGGAATGGGGGGTGGGCTGGGGAGAAGGGGGGGGGCCGCGGGGCCAGGAGGAGGGAGGACAGGGGAATCTGTGGCTGATATGTAAAATTAAATCAAATTATAAAATAAAAAAAAAAGAATCGAACAACACTGATGAAGCCCTGAGTTTGATTGGCTATATAGTGAGATCTAGGCCAGCCTGAGCTACGTGCAACCCTATCTCAGAAGACAAACAAACTAAATAAAAATAAATTATGCTGTTAGAAACAAAATCAGATGTCAGAACATGGATAGATCTAGCTTAATATTTACATTACTTGGGAAGGTTAGTACTTAAGAACATAATTCAATATTATGCAGTATGTGATGGTGTGTGCCTATAATTCCAGGTACTTAGTAAAATAAATCAGGAAAGTTGTAAGCTATCATAAACATAAAAAATCCAAACTGATACCCATTTGTAGCCATTTCTATATTCTTTAGCTCACTATTCCTTCATCACTTCATGTGAGAATGGTTATGTACTATTTTTAATAAAACTAGGAAGGTTTGTGGCACATTTTTTTTTTTTGCTTTATGGAAAATTTATTGCAACACTCCAACAGCACATCACTTTTTCTTTTCAACATCTTGCTCTGCAGCTTCCTTTGCCCTCTTTGCTCGGATGCCAAAGAGCCGGGCATTGGCCCGCGCCATGCGAAGACTGGCAAAAGCCTTGAAGTTCTTCTCTTCTTCTGTGATGACCCTGGCTTTCTCCTTTTTGTAGACATTCCGGATGGGCATCACAGGTCCTGTCAGCTGGGTGGCCAACTTAAGTTCTTCAGCAGAACTATCTCCCTTCTTTGGAGCAGAAGGCTTCCTGGGGAAGAGTATGAGCTTGGAGCGGTACTCCTTCAGGCGCTGCACATTGGCCTGTAGTGATTCAGTAGATTTATTTCGCCTCCTTGGGTCCACAGAGATGCCGATGGTGCGAGCCACTTTCTTATGGATACCAGCCACCCTGAGTTCTTCCAGGCTGAAGCCCCTGCCAGCTCGAACCTTGGTGTGGTATCTCACTGTGGGGCACCTCACTATGGGCCTGATGGGCCCGGACGCGGGGCGAGGAGCAATGCGGCGCGCTTTCGCCTGCCGAGCCTTGCGTCTGCGGATCTTGCGTGCCGGCTGGTTGAACCAAGTGTCCACTCGCTGCTGCCAATCCTTGTGGAAGTGGGGCTTCAGGATCATGCCATTCCGGCTGGGCGCCATGGCTGCCTCCCGTGCAGGAGAACGGCCGAGCGGAAAGGGCGGTTTGTGGCACATTTATGAGTCATCTACAGTTTCTGGTTTTGGTAGTGTTTCTTGGTCCAACTACAGCCATTTCATAGCTCCTAGTATTATTGCCAGGAAAATGTTGTCCTCATGAGCCAAGAAGATGTATGTAGTAGTGCAGTCAGATCTCTGGAAAAAAAAGGGAATATTAAAACAACCAAAAAATGTCACAAATGAAGAAACAAAGGGAACATGAAACAGAAACTGAGTGTGCTGATGGACTTAAACTCATCTATATCAGAAATTACATTAAAGTAAACCATGGGAATAATAAAATTAGTAGAATAAAAGTAAATGCAATATGTGGCTCTTGAGGTTACTCAACAGGTAAAATGACTTGCTGTGCAAGCCTGACAGCCTGAGTTCAATCCCCAGAACTCATGGTAGAAGAAGAGAACCAACTGAAAGTTTCCTTCAACCTCCTCGTGCACTGTGGCATGCCTGTACCCGCATATACCCACACCAGTAAAAATAAAAAAACAAAACAAATGCAATATACAATTGAGGGCTCAATTTTTTTTTTTCGAGACAGGGTTTCTTTGTGTAGCTTTGCGCCTATCCTGGATCTCGCTCTGTAGACCAGGCCGGCCTCGAACTCACAAAGATCCTCCTGGCTCTGCTTCCCGAGTACTGGGATTAAAGGTGTGCGCCACCACCGCCCGGCGAGGGCTCAATTCTTGAACAGAACGAGGATATGGAAAAACTGGTGACATCCAAATAAAGTCTGGGATTGAGTTAATATTTATGTCCTAATGTTTACTCTTGGTTAAAAAATGCACTGTAAAATAAGATGTAACATGAATCTTATAAGGTCTTATTAATAAAAAACCTGAGGCAGATATTGGGGTGAATGCTGAAAGATCAGAGAAACAGAACAAACCACAGCCAACCTCACCTTACCAACTCCTTGGCCTCCAGAGCATGAGTTCCTGTTTCCTCACGCCTTATATACCTTTCTGTGTCCTGCCTTATTACTTCCTGGGATTAAAGACGCATGTCCTTCCCAAGCAAATATATGAGATCTCAAGTGCTGGTATTAAAGGTGTGTGCCACCACACCTGACTCTTTTCCCAGTGTGTCCTTGAACTCACAGAGATCCAGACAGATCTCTGTCTCCAGAGTGATAGGATTAAAGGCATGTGCCAACACTGCCTGACTTCTGTGTCTAATTTAGTAGCTGGCTCTGTCCTCTGATCCCCAGATAAGTTTATTTGTTAGAGCACAAATAAAATATCACCACATAAAAGTGTTACTAAAAATTAAGTGAAAGGCATTCAGTTTTTCTCTGAGGTGTTTTTTCATATTTTCTGTAAACAATATTGTTCCAAAATAAAATGTTTTTTAAAAATGTAAATGGATTCCATGTCATAAAAATCATCTAGTATCAGTCTTGACTGAGAACATTCTATTTTTTTAGAATATATCTGGGTGTGGCACACACCTTTAATCCCAGCATTCAGGAGGCAGAGGTAGGCAGATCTCTGGAAGTTCAAGGCTAACCTGGTTTACATAGTGAGTTCCAGACCAACCAGAGCTACATCATAAAGAGACCATGTCTAGAAAGAAGGAAAAATAAAGGAGAATAAACTTAAAAAATAACAACTGTCTACTTGGTCTTCTTGTGAGACTCCTAATAATGAGAGCAGGGGCCTTCTCTGACTCTGTTGCCTGCTTTGGGGACCTGTTCCTCCTCCTGGATTGCCTCATCCAGCGTTAATAGAATAAGAGGTGTCTAGTCTCACTGCAACTTGATATACCATGGCTAGCTGATACCCATGGGAGACCCCGCCCCTATCTGAAGAGAAATAGGGGAGTAGGAGTAGATGAGGGGAGGAGGGGAAGTGGGGAGAAGAACTGGGAGGAGAAGAGGGAGGGGAAACTTCGGTTGGGATGTAAGATTTAAAAAAGTAAGAACAAAAAATAAGAGTTTAGTTTAAAAGGAAGAAAAATACTCAAGCAAACATCAACCATGAGAAAACAGTAATACCATATAAACATTCCCCATTACTTTATTCTTGATTGAGTGCACTAGGTAGGTGATAAGGCTTTGTGGCAGCCCTAACTTGAACAGTTCTTGGAATGATTTTTCCTGGCAACTTTTTTATTTTATTTTATAATTTAATTTAATTTTACATATCAGCCATGGATTCCCTTGTTCTCCCCCCTCCTGCGCCGTGCCCCGCCCCCCCTCCCCCCCCCATTCCCATCTCCTCCAGGGCAAAGACTCCCCTGAGGATTGAGTTCAACCTGGTAGATTCAGTCCAGGCAGGTCCAGTCCCCTCCTCCCAGGCTGAGCCAAGTGTCCCTGTATAAGCCCCAGGTTCCTAACAGCCAACTAATGCACTGAGTACAGGACCTGGTCCCACTGCCTGGATGCCTCCCAAACAAATCAAGCTAATCAACTGTCTCACTTATCCAGAGGGCCTGATCCAGTTGGGGGCTCCTCAGCTATTGGTTCATAGTTCATGTGTTTCCATTCGTTTGGCTATTTGTCCCTGTGCTTTTTCCAACATTGGCCTCAACAATTCTCGCTCATACAAACCCTCCTCTTTCTCGCCAATTGGACTCCTGGAGCTCCACCTGGGGCCTGGCCGTGGATCTCTGCATCAAGTTCCCTCAGTCATTGGATGAGGTTTCTAGCACGACAGTTAGGGTGTTTGGCCATCCTATCACCAGAGTAGGTCAGTTTGGGCTTTCTCTCGACCATTGCCAGTAGTCTATTGTGGGGGTATCTTTGTGGATTTCTGTGGGCCTCTCTAGCACTTTGCTTCTTCCTATTCTCATGTGGTCTTCATTTATCATGGTCTTTTATTCCTAGTTCTCTCTCTCTGTTCTTGATCTAGCTGGGATCTCCCGCTCCCCTAAGCTCTCTTTCCCTCGACCCTTGCCTGTAGCTGGAGAGTTTTCTCTCCGGGTCCCGCCAAGCCCAGACAGTCTGACAGCCCACTTATAAAATAAACACACAGATGCTTATATTATTTAAACTGTTTGGCCTAATGGCTCAGGCTTCAAGCTATCTAGTTCTTATGTCTTAAATTAATCCATTTCTATAAATCTATACCTTGCCATGTGGCTCGTGGCTTACCGGCATCTTCACATGCTGCTTGTCATGGCGGCGGCTGGCAGTGTCTCCCTTCGCCTTCCTGTTCTCTCAATTCTCTTCTCTGTTAGTCCTGCTTATACTTCCTGCCTGGCTACTGGCCAATCAGTGTTTTATTTATTGACCAATCAGAGCAACACATTTGACATACAGACCATCCCACAGCACTTGCCCTTCATTACCCCCAACTCACGTCCATGTTGTTAATGTAGATCTCATCCATTTCTCTGTCATTGGGCGATCCCTGTGTCTTTCTTGGGGTCCTGTTTTCTAGGTAGCCTCCCTGGAGTTATGAGTAGCAGTCTAGTCATCTTTGTTTTACATCTAGTATCCTCCTATGAGTGAGTACATACCATGTTTGTCTTTCTGAGTCTGGGTTACCTCACTCAGGATGATTTTTTCTACATCCATCCATTTGCCTGCAAACCTCATGATGTCATTGTTTTTCTCTGTTGAGTAGTACTCCATTGTGTATATGTACACACATTTTATTTATCCATTCTTCAGTTGAAGGGCATCTAGGTTGTTTCCAGGTTCTGGCTATTACAAATAATGCTGATATGAACATAGCTGAGCAAGTGCCCTTGTGGTATGATTGAGCATTCCTTGGGTATATGCCCGAGTGTTATAGCTGGATCTTGGGGGAGATTGATTCCCAATTTTCTAAGAAAGCACCATATTGATATCCAAAGTGGTTGTACAAGCTTGCACTCCCACCAGCAGTGGAGGAAAGTTCCCCTAGCTCCACATCCTCTCCAGCATAAGGTGTATTCAGTGTTTTTGATGATAGCCATTCTGACAGGCGTAAGGTGGTATCTCAGAGTTGTTTTGATTTGCATTTCCCTGATAATTAGGGATGTTGAGCAGTTCCTTAAATGTCTTTCAGCCATTTGAGTTTCCTCTGTTGAGAATTCTCTGTTTAGTTCCAGCTCCCCCTTTTTTCGTTTTATATGTCTGCCACTTTTTATTATGTCCATGTGTATGTGGGCACATGTGGAAGTTGGAGTGTGGCTCTGGCTGGACCTCTCCTTTTCACATGGGTTCTGGGGATTGAATTAGATGGTCAGGCTTGTGTGACATTCGGCTTTACCTCCTGAGCCTTCTCACTAGCCCACCTCTGTCACATTTTGATTTTCTGCCATGGTGACCTGACATCACTGGTTTTTATAATTGTTTTTATAATTTTTATAGATGGTAGATTTTTGATCCATAAATGAGTGCTATTGCTTCACCACCATTTGCTCTTTAACACAACACTGTTGAAATTAGGCAAGTGATGACCTCTTAAATGTTCAAGTCAGTACAGCGTAGCATAGCTCACTTCAAGGTTTAAATGCTTACGCTTAGTGAGGAAAACATGCTAAAAGTTGAGATTGGCCCAGATGAGGCTGCTGTCCAGCTGGGCAAGTTGTGAATGCAAATGAAAAATTAGTGACCACACTAATGGTAAGAATATGAGACAGGCTTTTTTTTTTTTTTTTTTTTTTTTTTTTTTTTACCATCACTAGAGACAAATGAAGGGCCCATAAATAATTTTGTAACAGTCATTAAATCCTAATCAGAGCATGGTCTTAACTCTTCAATCCTGTGAGCTCTGAGAGGGGTGAGGAAGAAGCTGAAGAGGAAGATTGATGTTAGCAGAGATTGGTTATTGAGGTTGAAGGAAAGAAGCTTGCTAGCTTTCATAAAAGTGAAAGGCAAACAGCAAGTGCTTATACAGAGGCTGCAGGTGATTTGGCTAAGACAGTTGATAAAGTGGCTACATTCCACAATAAATTGTCAGAACGGGTGAAACTGCCTTATATTGGCAGAAGGTCTTATCTAGGGCTTTCCTAGCTAGAGATAAGGCAATTCTTGACTGCAAAGGATAGGGAAACTTTCCTGTTAGGGGATAACATAGCTGATGCCTTCTAGTTGCTCATCTACTATTCTTGAAATATCCCAGAATCCTTAGGGATTATACTAAATCTACTGTGTATATGCTCTATAAGTGGGCAAAGTCTAGATGACAGCAAACCTATTTATAATATGATTTATTGAACACACACATATACTTGCCTATAAATGATATACCTTGTCAGTCAAGAGCTTTGATGGAGCTGTACAATGAAGTTGATATTTTCACCTGTTAACAGCAGATGTTCTGTAGCCTATGGATCAAGAAACAATTTCAACTTTCAAGTCACATTATTAAAGATGTGCATTTTGGAAAGACTTAGTTACTGTACATACTGATTCATCTGATGTATCTTGGCAAAGAGAATTGAAAACATGGAAAGGATTCACATTTCTGCATGTCATTAAGAACATTTATAACTCATAGGGGAGATCATTTTCTTAATGTTATTGAACACAGAGAAAGAGCTGGTGCCCAATTAAAAGCTTCACATCCCTGGGAACAGATGCAGACCCACAGTTAAACATTAGGCCAAGCTCAGGGAATCCTCCTGGAGAGAGGGAGGAAGATTGTAGGAGCCAGAGGTGTCAAGGACACCACAAGAAAACTCATAGAATCAACTAACTTGGGCTCATAGGAGCTCACAGAGACTGAACCAACAACCAGAGAGCCTGCATGGTACTCACCTAGGCCCTCTACATATATGTTAGAGTTGTGTAGCTTGATCTTCTTGTAGGATTCCTAACAGTGGAAGCAGGGCCTGTCTGTGACTCTTCTACTGGCTTTTGGGAACCTATTCCTCATACTGGGTCACCTTGCCCAGCCTTAATACAAGGTGAGGTGCTTAGTCTTACTGTAACTTGATATGCCACGTTTTGTTGATACTCATGGAAGACCTGCCCTTTTCTGAATAGAAATGGATGAGGAGGGGATGGAGGAGACAGAGGAGGGTGGGAGCAGAGACTTGGATGAGAGGAGGGAGGGGAAACTGTGGTCAGGAAGCAAAACAAACAAATAAATAATAAAAAGCTTCATCTTCCAACTTACAAATGTTAATGATGTTGGAAGATACTCTGTATGCTTCCAAAGGAGAAAAGTAACCATCCATATAACCCAACCATAAACCCTGAAACCTGTAACAGCGACCTGTTGGAAAGATATACTGATACAATAGTGGCATGAGAGTAACCAATTGCTTTTTGGTTGGTTTTAAGGCCTGTTCCATAAGATAACATCCACACCTGATACTGTTTAAGTGGCCAAGAACATGAGACTAGATAGGTAGGTCATGGGCCTAGCAAAAATCTACTGTTTATTGCTGTGAAAATATACTGTGACCACAGCAACTCATAAAAAAATTTCATTGGGGTGGTTTACAGTTCAGAGGTTTAGTCCATAATCATCATGTTGCAACATGGTGGTGTACAGAAAGACATGGTGCTCAAGGAGTAGCCAAGTGTCCTACATCTTGGCTTGCAGGCAATGGGAAGTTGTCTGAGATACTGGGCATGGCTTGATCATATATGATACCTCAAAGCCCTCCTCCACAGTGACACACTTTCTCCAACAAGGCCATGCCTACTCCAAAAAGGCCACTCCTTCTGAGGATCATTTTCTTTCAAACTACTACACCTACTAATATTATTCTTCCAAAGGAACATAGCAATAAAATGACTATAATATAAATGCTATACCCATAGAACAGTGCTTCACTCAACCTTCATCAAAGAAGCTTCTTGCAGTAGATGGGAATTAATACAGAGACCCACAACTGGACAGTGTGCAGAGAGTGAGACTTTGGAGCACTGATTCCTAAATGGGATGTCTTCATCACTGCCCCACCCCCCACACACACTTCAAAGCTCGGGGAATTATGTGAAATAAGAGGCAGAAAAATTGTAAGAGTCAAAAGTGGTGTATGACTCCAAGGAAGATATGAACACATTTGAACCCACAGAGACTGACAGCAGGCACAAGACCACCACAGATTCAAACCAGATAAAACCCAGCACTGAGAAAGAGAAGTAGAGGCAAAGTCCCACACCTAACCAAGAAGCTATTTGCAATTCATACCTGCTGGGAAATGGAAAATCAGTTTTCTCCCATGCACCACACTTCAGGGCAGCCCCTATCCCCCATGCTCAAGAGTAGTTGGCCAACACAAAACAGACTCCATGTTTGTTTGTTTGTGGTCTTTTCATTTTGTTCTATTTTGGTAATTTTTATCTTTCTGGTTATTTATTTGTCTGTTCATTTGGTTGTTTGTCCTGTTTTTGTTTTGAGAGAGAATATGAAGTTGGGTGGGTAAGGAGATGGAAAGGATATTAGAGGAGTTGGAGGAGGGAAATCATGATCTTTATATTATACTTTATGAAAAATTTAAATAAAAAATAAGTTACACTATGCAGAAAAAGTAGATTCTGGGGGCTAGAGAGATGGATCAATGGTTAAGAGCACTGGCTGCTCTTGTAGATGTCCAAGTTCAGTTCCCAGCACATACATGGTGGTTCACAACTGCTTGTAACTCCACAGTCAGGGAATCTGATGCCCTCTTTTGGCAACCTCAGGCACTGCATGCATGTGGCACACACATACGGACAAACAGGCACACACATGCATACACACACAAATTATTTTTCTTTTTTAAAAAGAATAATAGAACCCTAGGATGAGAATTATTGCAATCACATGATAGTGTTTGAATGGACAATGACAAACAAGTTTTAATGAGAAAACTACAGATGAAAAATAGGAAGTTCTGAGGATTGCTGAGAAAAAGCATTTTTGTGGATAAGGAATTTTTTCTATATTAAAGTATCACTTAGCTTGGCCTTCTCCACTGGAATGGTGTTTTCTTTGAAGTAACTTGTTCTTACTACTAGAGGGCAGCATTGGCATGGAAATACCTCCTTGGAAATATGTTAAAAAATGCTGAGAAAAATAAGTGAGCACAAAACATGCACACACAGAAGTTTATATTTCAATACATCCCTACCTAGTGTGGATTCTGTGCTAATCATTTTTTTTTTTTTGAGACAGGGTTTCTCTGTGTAGCCCCAAATGTCCTGGAATTTACTGTGTAGACCAGGCTGCCTCTGCCTCCCAAGTGCTGGGATTAAAGGCATGTGCCACTTGCTAATCTTTTTTTAAAAAGATATTTATTTAATGTGCACTGTGTTTTTGACTGCATGCACATCTGTGTGAGGGTGTCGGATTCACTGGAACTGGAGTTACAGACTTGTCAGCTGCCATGTGGGTGCTGGGAATTGAACTTGGGTCCTCTGGAAGAGCAGCCAGTGCTCTTAACCGCTGAGCCATCTCTCCAGCCCCTCTACTTGCTAATCTTAACTACCTTGATAAATGTATTTACCACCCCTAGTTTGCTAATCTTGTTTTATTTTATATTTTAATTTTAAAAATACGTTTAATTCATTTAATGTGGACATGTGTTTCTTTTTTCTTTCTTTTTGTTTGTTTATTGGTTTTTTGAGACAAGATTTCACTGTGTAACAGCCTTTGTAGCATGACTCTTAAAAGTTCTTGTTGATGAAAATAAAACCCGGAGCCAGGTATTGGGGTGAATGCTGGAAGATCAGAGAAGCAGAACAAGCCATAGCCACCTCACCTTGCCAATTCCTCAGCTGATCCTTTTTCCTCAGACTGGAAGCCTCTGAGTCCTCATCCAGAATGAATCTCAGCTGAACCGCTGCTCAAAAGCCTAAAAGCTTAACCAGCTCTAGTTCCTGGTCCTTACACCTTAAAAACCTTTCTGCTTTCTGCTATCACTTCCTGGGATTAAAGGCATGAGTCACCATGCCTGGCTGTTTCCAGTGTGGCCTTGAATTCACAGAGATCCGGATAAATCTCTGCCTCTGGAATGCTAGGATTAAAGGCGTGTGCTACCACTGCCTATCCTCTATGTTTAATATTGTGGCTGTTCTGTTCTCTGACCCCAGATAAGTTTATTAGGGTGCACAATATTTTACCACCACAAACCTTGGCTGTCCTGGAACTAGCTTTGTAGACCAGGCTGGCCTCTAATTCACGGAGATCTACCTGCCTCTGCCTCTGCCTCTGCCTCCTGAGTGCTGGGATTAAAGGCAGTGCCACCACCACCTGGCAATGAATGTGTGTTTCTGAGTACATATATATATATATATGTAGTATGTTCATGAAGAAGCTAAAGGAGGTCAAAAGAGGTCTGAGATCCCCTGGAAGCAGAGTTACAGTGTATTGTGAGCTGTCATGTGGGTGCTGGAAATTGAACCCCAGTCCTCTGCAAGAGCAGTAAATGCTCAACCTCTGAGCCATCTCTTCAGCCACCATGAATGAAAATTTTAAATAAGTTGTACAGAAAATAGCATCTTGGGACAGTGAGGTAGCTCAGCTGATAAAGGCACTTGCTGCCAGATCTGATGGCCTGAGTTCAATCCTTTTAACCCATATGGTAGAAGGAGTGAGCTGACTGTTGCAGGTTGCCTACTGATCTTCACATGCATGACATGCACATGTGTATTATATGCATGAGTACACACTAATTATAATTTTAAAATATTTTTCTAAGAGAAAGTCATACCCTATAAAGAAAAGGAAGAAAGAAAATAGTTTCTGCAGTATTGTGCTAGAATACTTGATTAGTTAGGAGAAATCTGCAGCTTAGTGACAGGCATGGGGGACTCATTTTGCTTTTGATACTGTTTTCTTTCAGGGAATTTCATTAATGGCTGTTTACATCAATTTTTAAAACAAGTAATACTCATCAACAATAGGGAAATTACTAAGTTCTGATTATTTAATGGGGTTTTCCAACTTTACTCTAATAGTTAATTACTTTCTTTAAGGAAAATTAAGTATCCTACTTTCAGAAAGAGATCCTTGATGCTATGTACTGGTCAACTTTCACCACAAGAAACTTCCTTGACTGAACTCCAGATTCCACCCAGTTTGAAGGGGGAAAGTGGAAAATAATTTCCCGTTTTGAAGTTAGACCTAGACACATGCTAAGTTGTCAGGTTTGATGGCAACATATTACCAGTGGCAACCTAAGCTACAATTTTGATTCAGGTGTCTTCCCCACAGTGTTTAGCATATGACATGATACTTGAGCATTTTCTATGATGAAAATAAGCTTAATATATTTGCCAGCTGAAGTTCTTTCATTGGCTCCCATTAGTTTTCAAGAGTTAAAGACATGTCAGTGGTAAGAGTGTGCACTGCTCTTACAAAGGACCAGGATTCAGTTCCCAACACCCACATATATATGGCTTACACCTGCCTGTGATTCCAGCTCCAGGGGGATCCAACACAAACACATTTTTTTTTGAGACATGATCTATATACATAGTCCTGGCTATCCTCAAACTCACTATGTAGATCAAGCTAGCCTGGAACTCAAAGAGATCCACTCTCTATTTCCCAAGTGCAGGGATAAAAGGTATGCACCACTCCCTCTTAAAAATAAGTTAACTCCAGAGTCAGGGACATACCCATAGTCTCAGTGCATGGGAAGCTGAATCAGGACAATTGCAAGTTTGAGGGCAGCCTAGGTTACACAAAGAGTTCTCGGCCAGCCTGAGCTATGCAGTGAAACCCTGTCCAAAAGAAGTTAAATGCAACTGACTCTGCATTCAAAATTGTTTATAATCTGGACCTATATGGCCTTTCAGACTTAAATATTAATTAATTTATTCATATTAATATATTACTCAGCATACATCATATGCCATAATTATCTTCCATACTATAAATGCATCTATATTTAGATATATGCGCGTGCACACACACACACACACACAAATCTTTTTTCTCCTCATTCTAAAGATTCAATCTAACATATTCACCAGCAGATCCATTCCATGGTTTTCATAGTCCTTGTCCTAAATCAGTCATAAACCTGAGAAGTTTTCCTGCAGTGTGGGGCCGGGGAAGGGTATAGGCATGGAGCCAGGGAACTGAGGAACTAACTGCGATTACAGGGAGGAACTACTGCTCTGTGCAATTCAGAAATGCATTTTTCCATTTTTATTTATGTGTGTGTGTGTCTCTGTGTGGGGAAGTCAGAGGACAACTTGCAGGAGTTTGCTGTCTTTCCAACACATGAGTCTCAGGGATGAAACTCAGATGATCAGGGTTGGCAACAAGTGCCTTTATCAATTGAGCCATCTTGTCTGCCCAGAAATGCATTTTTAGTTTGAGCCTTAGTGAAGAAGTAGTTCTTCTGCTCAAAGGGAACAAAATAAGCTTGTCCTTTAACTCCAGGATAGAGTCACTAGCAAAGAAGGTACAGATTGAGGCGGTAACCACTTATTAGGCAGTAACCTAAGTTAGAGGACATGGTGAGGAGCGGAAAACAGACAAAGACATTCTCTGTTGACAAGTCAGACAGGATGTTCTTAAAAACTGTGCTTGAGGGGGCTGGAGAGATGGCTCAGAGGTTAAGAGCACTGACTGCTCTTCCAGAGGTCCTGAGTTCAATTCCCAGCAACCACATGGTGGCTCACAACCATCTGTAATGAGATCTGGCGCCCTCTTCTGTATACATAATAAATAAAATAAATCTTAAAAAAAAAAACAAAAAACAAAAAACAAAAAACTGTGCTTGAACTTGCAGCTTTGCAAATGTGCCTTGGAAATGAGGGCAGCCATGCCTGGTCCAGCAGCTGCAAGAAGACTGGCTTCCTGGAATGGGCAAAAGCAGACAAGTGACATTCCTTCCTCAGAATTTCCTTTTCAAAATGGCTTATTTCTGTTTAATAAGAGAAGTTTTGGTGGCTGTATGTCTATTTTACTTCTCTTACAAGTGTTCCAGACTTTCCCTTGTATCTATGTCATGAGCCTTACAGTCCTGTTCAGCTATGGCTTCTGTTTTTTCTATAATTGCATGGTAACCAATTTTCCCATTGCTGGGACTAGAAATTTCCAGGCTAAATTATGGCTCTGTTTTCCTAAGAAGAAAAAGAGATAGCCTTTATTTCTCATTTCAAGTGTTTCCTTCTAGGACTAATTTCAAAATGAGCAGGGAGGGATGGGATTTAGGGTGTGCTGAGGACGTGCTCAGTGTCAGGTGCCTTGTTCACATGTGCTGCCCCATTCCCATGCCTGTGCTGTGCCAAGAGTGCCCATGTTCTACAGAAAGAAGTGGAGATTTATAGGGATGCGTAGGGAAGATGGGTGTTGAATGACACCAAGTCAAATTCCATTACCCTGAGGTTTTCCAAATCTTATATATTGAGATATAAACTTTGAAATTATTTTTATTCTCTATTTCATACAATGTATTCTGATGATATTTTCCCATATACCTTCCCAACTCTTCGTACCCAACGCCCTCAACTTAATATCTTTTTTAAAAATAATAATCCATCAACTCTATTATTTACATTTCTGTTGCTGTCAGAAACAGCTAGTCCATCTTCTTTGTCTGTGTTTCCTCAGTCTCCAGATGGTACAGTTACTTGAGAGTATGCCAGTCCTCAGTTGATTGATGATCATTGATTCCTGCATCTACATATACTCTTTTCTTCTCTACCCTCATCTTTATAAATTGTATCATGGACCCTCTTGCTTTTTGGCTTCTGCTTAGATTTGGACAGTGGGAGGCACTGGCTTGAGATTGAAGAGCCACACCTCAGCAGCCATTTGTCTAGGTAGATGTCCTTCATGCCCTCTAGCTCTTACAAGCTTTCCTTCTCTTCTGTATATCTCCATGAGTCCTGAAGGGAGGGGTTTGATGGAGACATCCCTTTTCAGGCTGAGTGCTCCAAGGTCTCTCACTCTCTGTACATTGTCAATCTGTATTCGTTCCCATTCACTGCAGAAGGAAGCTTCTCTGGTGATACCTATGCAAGACACTGATCTATGAGTATAGCAGAATGTCATTAGGAGTCAATTTTTTATGTTCATTTAGCAGACAGTAGTATTTGATTTTCCCCAAGGTGCCTGGCCTATCTAGTCTCAGGTTCTTGGCTACCCTAGTAGTGTCAGGAATGGATTCCATCTCATGGATTGGGCCTTAAATCCAGTCAGATATTAGTTGGTTACTCCCATCAACTTTGTACCAATATTGGACCAGTGTATGTCACAGGCAGGTCACCATTGTAGATCAAAGGGTTTGTAGCTGGGTTGGTGTTTACCTTTCTGCTCTGGTAGTATGCAGAGTACCTTCCAGTACAATGAGCACTAGTTAGTAGGGGTTCCAGTTCAACTTCTCTGTGTTCAATGTGTTGTGTAGGTGTTGTCTTTAGCAATAAGGCCTTTCCATCAGTTTGTGGAGAGATACTAATAATCTTGGCAATAGCCTAGGTTGTTCAGGGGTGTGCATGGGGACTCTTTGGCCAACAACCTGATTGAATGTAACCCATTCCCTGAACTGGAAGTTTCGTTTGGTGATAAGAGATATCTAGTTGAGGCTTTATTTTCCCCATTATTTGGTGATTCCATGTATATTTCTTTCATATATGTATATATTTAAGAAGAGTCTACTGTATTGAGTTTTCATACAATCCTTCAAATGACATTTAGTTTAGCTGTCCCTTTACATATTCCCTTCCTTCCCTTCCTTTTTCCTTCTCCTCCCCATTTGATTCTCCTGCTCTATACACCACCCCAACCATCCATAATTATCTATTCTATTTCTCCTTTCTAAGAAGATACATCCCTGCTCTACCCCTTGCCAAATCCCTTACTCTATGCCTAACCTCTGTGATTATCTGGATTGTAGTCTGCTTATTGAAGACTTAACAGCTAACATCCACATATAAGTGAATACATACCATTTTTATTTTTTGGAGTCTGGGTTACCTCACTTGAGATGATTTTTTTTTAGCTCCATCCATTTACTTGAGAATGTCATGATTTCATTTTTGAATAGCTGGGCAATACTCCATTGTATAATTGTACCACATTTTCTTTACTCATTCTTCCACTGACAGACATCAAATCTGTTTTCAGTTGCTGGCTATTATGAACAGAGCAGCAATGAACATGGTTGAGTAAATGTCTCTGTTGTAGGCTGTAGAATCCTTTGTTCATATACTTGAGTGGTATAGCTGAATCTTGAGGTAGATATATTTCCAGATTCCAGATGAATCACCACACCCTGTTTTACATGGTGGCTATACAAGTTTGCATTCTCACCAGCAATAGATTCCCCTCACTCCACATCCTTGCCAGCATGAGCTGTCATTTGTTTTATTGATCTTGACCATCCTGACTGGTGTAAGATGAAATCTCAAAGCAGTTTTTATTTGAATTTCCTTGATGACTTTGTTTCTCAGCCATTTGTATTTCATCTTTTGAGGATTCTTTGTTTAGATATGTACCTCATTTTAAAATTGGGTGATTTTCAGTGCAAAATTTTTTTTAGGAGATATATTTTGCCCTCTTTTGTTTATTTTTGTTTTTAATTACTTAGTCTTCAGTTGATGTACATTTTAAATGGCACATCTCAATTTGGACTGACCACAATTAAGATTTCATAGCCACGTATATTACTAGTGCCCACTGTGTTAGTATTTTTCTAGAACTACTTCTGGTTTTGTTTTTGAGACAGAGTCTTACCTATGTGGAACTGGCTATCTAGACCAACCAGATAAACCTTGAACTCAAAGAAATCTACCTGCATCTGCCTCCTGTACACTGAGACTAAAGGTGTGCTAGAATTACTTAAAAGAGAATGAATGCTATTGTGTGTCCATGAAAACTTTATGAATATGAGCTTTTAAAAGAATGAAATGGGGGTGGGAATTTTTTTTAATATAAATGAGATCATTTATTTGGGCCAGTTTATTTTACACAGAGAAGCTGTTACTGACTATCCAAAAATACTGTTATGTTGGCATCATGTCATCTCTTGTAGTGTATGGGATTTTTCTAATATCTGATACTAATAAAACTGCCTATGATAATCTTAGTAGTTAGCAATCTCCACACTAATGGATTTCCTTCATGGAAGCAAAATTAATTTCAGGGACTTTGTTTCTAAAGTTTCTGAGTTTTGTGCAGTCAATTTTGAAGGATTACCAAGAAACACTTTTTAACTTGTTGTCTTTTATATATACAGAGAATCTTTATAAAAATTCTGATAACTTCAAATGCTAAGAGCATTGTCAGCCATAGTTTTGGTGGTAAAATGCGCACACAGAGATCTAAAGTACCTCCATTCCCCAAAAATGTTGCCTTCTAACTAGCCCTCTAGGCTTCTGGTCCACAGTCACATAGGTTAGCATGGCATTTCCTTTCTCAGTTACTCTAAGTAGGTGGAGAACTGGTGGATCCCTCCCTTGGATAAAGTCATTGCCAAGGCCAATAATGTGCATGATAATTGAAAGCCAGCCTCTCAAGAGGTTCTCATTATTTGTGAAATCTGGACTCTTTAAAAACTCTAAATTGATGTTGCCCCTGAGAATGCATGTGATTGCTGTGTTTGAGAAACCCATTCCTAAAAGATAATGCTGTGTGGGGGTTACATTCTTGGGTGGGAAGCTTGGCCTGGCCATAGTTCTTAAATGTTCCTTATAAAACCACTTTGTTAGAAACAAAGTTCTTTCATATTTAGTTTATTTGTATCTTTTTTCTTTTGTTGAGCACTTTATCTTTGTTAGTGTGCTGCATTTGCAAATATAATTCAGAAATTCTAAATTATGTAAAAAAATTGATAAAGCATAATGAAAATGAATGTCCTTTTTTGCATTCAACTTGTTTTGTACTATATATAAACAAAATAATCAAAATACATTCTTTTTTAAAATACCCTGATTTTAAAGTGATTCCTTTAATGTCAGTGTTGTCTTTTCCCAGCCAAGCCCCTGTTTACAGAGTGTGATTTATTCTGACAGTGATGCAGATAGGCTAGCTTCATTTGTGTCAGCAAATAATCTTTGGTTTGGTTTGGTTTGGTTTATGCTTTTTGAGACAGGGTCTTTCTATATAGTCCTGTCTGTCCTGGAACTTGTTATATAGATGAGGCTGATCTAAAACGCACAAGAAATCCTCCTGTCTCTGCCTCCCAAGTGCTGGTGATAAAGGCATATGCTACCACACCTGGCCTGCATCACATAATCTTACAAAATTACTTTTTGTTTGCAGTTTGTAACAGGAATTGTCTTTTCCAATGAGTCTCATAATGTGAATTTTTTTTCTTTGAAGATTGTGATAGCTGGTTCCAAACAGCAGTGTGAAAAGAGATTGTCCCAGGGTTTCTGCTGTCTTATTTCTACTTACATAATATTAAAATGTTTTTGCAAAGCACTCCCTATTGGTCCTACTGTGTACTGTCTTGTATATATTCAATACATGTGGAGTTCACATTTGATAATGTTTTATGGTGTGCTGGTCATTGGCCCAGCTTCTTTGAATGTCACTATCTCTATTTGTAAGCTGGAAATTCAGTGGCTGCCGTGGGAAATGACACAGTTGTCAGTAGCCTGAGAACAACTGCTCCGTTTCTGGCAGTACTTAGGATGACTTACATGTTTTCAGTGCTTATGTAGTAGTTTAACAATAAGTACTTACTATTCTCCCATTACTGCCCTTGATAGCTATCGGAAAGTATGTGTATACATTCATCTGTAACTTGAATTTTAACCATTAACCTAAAAATTATGTAGGGATTATTATTACTACTTTTATCTGTACAAGAGGAAGCTGCCCCTCTAAATCCAAAGAGTTAAAGCCCCTCTGAAATCACTGCAGTTGTCCAACACACAGTTCCCAGCCACATTTACAAAATGAAAATAGAATTGCCTGCAAGTAGGTTGAAATGGCCCTAATGAGGCAGGCAGAAGACCTAAAGTCTTTTCTGAGCTTAGAGGGATAGACCTGTGTCCGACAGCAATGTCCTTACTTCTAAAAGTCAGTGAGAGCTGATGCTGGAATCTTGCTGCTGGCTCCCAGCACTGTGCTTGGATCTGATCTTCATTCACAAACTCGTTTGTTTTCTAAACAAAGGTTTTGGTTCTGCACCTCATGGCTGGCTGTTGTTGGCCTAATTCTACATGTAAATCACTGGCCTGCTGCAGTGAGTGAGGATCAGATACATAGTACCCACTATGTTTGAGCCAAGCGAATTTGGCATTTTACCTGAAGTTGAAAGGCATTCTTTCAGTTCTTCCCAGTTCTGATGAAGTCATTCCTAGTCATGTCCCACTTGGGGAATTTTTAAGTCTGGGCTCATTTTACTTACATGTGTCACTTCGGTGTAAGCGCCTTACTTCGTTGGTTGCATTGTTCTTGCTAGGTCCAAGCTTTGTTATGTTTAGATTCTTCTAATATTAAATCTGTGTAAAAATGTATGATATGCTACAAACTTTATGCATAATAAGACTAAGTTATAGCCTATTGTAACCTATAAAACATTTCTTGTAAATTATCTAATTTATTTTTCCATTTATGTACAGTTTCTTAATGTAAATTTTTAAAATTTGTTGTGGCCTGCTCTAAACATTCCCACGCTTTTTCCCTTAATGCTTATATGCATGAAAGAATCTTGGGCTCTTCATTTGTACTATGTAGCCAGGCCTTTAGGCCAACTTCAGGGTGTCTACCTTTTCTGTAGTTTCTAACTTTTTCTAATTTGTTAATATTCTAAAAAGTGTTAGAATCATGCTTTTTATACCCTACTTTCCAAATAAATCCTCTTATTTACTAAAAAAAAAAATTGGGTGATTTTTTGATGTCCAGTTGTTTTTTTAAATATTTTTATTTTATAATTAATTTAATTTTACATATCAGCCACAGATTCCCCTGTCCTCCCTCCTCCCACCCCCAGCCTCCCCCCACAATCCACCCCCATTCCCACCTCCTCCAAGGCAAGGTCTCCCCTGGGGAGTCAGCCCAGCCTGGTAGATTCAGTTGAGGCAGGTCCAGTCCTCTCCTCCCAGCACCAAGGCTGAGCAAAGTGTCTCAGCATAGGCCCTAGGTTCCAAAAAGCCAGCTCATGCACCAAGGCCAGGTCCCAGTCCCACTGCCTGGGGGCCTCCTTAACAGTTCAAGCTAATCAACTCTCTCACTTATCCAGAGGGCCTGGTCCAGTTCCATAGGGGCTCCTCAGCTATTGGTTCACAGGTCATGTGTTTCCGCTAGTTTGGCTACTTGTCCCTGTGCTTTTTCCAATCATGGTCTTGATATCTCTTGCTCATATAATCTCTCCTCTCTCTCTCTCGCCGATTGGACTCCTGGAGCTCTACCTGGGGCTTGGCCGTGGATCTCTGCATCTGCTTCCATCAGTTACTGGATGTGAGTTCTATCATGACAGTTAGGGTGTTTGGCCATCTGATCATCAGAGTAGGTCAGCTCAGGCACTCTCTCAACCATTGCCAGTAGTCTAGAGTGGAGGGATGTCCAGTTGTTTTAGTTCTTTATATATTTTAGATATTAGATCTTTATCAGATGTGTAGTTGTAAAAAAAATCTTTTCCCATTTGGCAGCCAGCCCTTTTGTTCAAACGATGATGCCCTTTGCCATACAGAAACTTTTCAGTTTCATGAAGTCCCATTTATTAATTGTAGATCTTAGTGCCTGTGCCATTCAGAAAGTCTGTGCCAATGAGTTCAAGACTATTCTCTATTTTCTCTTCTTTCAGGTTCAGTGTATCTGACCTTATTTTGAGGTCTTTGCTCCATTTGGAGTTCAGTTTTTTTTGCAGGGTGATAAGTATGAATCCATTTGCATTCTTCTATATGCAGCCATTCAGTTTGACCAGCACCATTTGTTGAAGATGCTTTCTTTTTTTTCAGTGTGGAATTTTGGCTTCTTTATAAAAATTCAGGTGTCTGTAGGTGTGTGGACTTATGTCTGTGTCTTCAACTTGATTCTGTTGACCAACTTGTCTGTTTTTATACCAATAACATGTTGTTCTTATTATTCTAATTCTGTAGTACAAGTTGAGATTGGGGATGGTGATACCTCCAATAGTTCTTTTATTATTCAGGATTGTTTTAGCTATCCTGGGTTTTTGTGTTTCTGTATGCAGTTGAAAGTTGTTCTTTCAAGTTCTGTGAAGAATTGTGTGGAAATTTTGATGGGGATTGCATTGAATGTGTAGATTGCTTTTGTTAGGATGGCCATTTTTACTATATTAATCCTACTGATCCATGAGCATGAGAGATCTTTTTATCTTCTCGTATCTTCATCAATTTCTTTCTGAAATGTCTTAATGCTTTATTATACAACTTGCTTGATATTAACTTGCTTGATTATAGTTACCCCAAGATATTAATGTTATTTTTTGAGGCTGTTGTTTCCCTGATTTCTTTCTCTATTACCATTTGTATACAAGAAGGCTACTGACTTTTGTGTATTAATTTTATATCCTGTTACTTTTTGAAAGTGTTTATCAGCTGCGGGAATTTCCTAGTGGGATTTTTAGGGTCATTTATATATACCATCATGTCATCTGAAAATAAAGATACTTTAACTTCTTCCCTTCCTATTTTTATCCCCTTCATCTTGTTCAGTAGTGTTATTGCTGCTGTGGGATGGTCTGTATGTCAAATTGCTCTGATTGGTCAATAAATAAAACACTGATTGGCCAGTGGCCAGGCAGGAAGTATAGGTGGGACTAACAGGGAGAAGAATTCTGGGAAGTGGAAGGCTGAGTGAGAGGGAGACACTGCCAGCCTCCGCCGCCATGACAAGCAGCATGTGAAGATGCTGGTAAGCCACGAGCCACGTGGCAAGGTATAGATTTATAGAAATGGATTAATTTAAGATATAAGGACAGTTAGCAAGAAGCCCGCCACAGCCATACAGTTTGTAAGCAATATAAGTCTCTGTGTTTACTTGGTTGGGTCTGAGCGGCTGTGGGACTGGCGGGTGACAGAGGTTTGTCCTGACTGTGGGCCAGGCAGGAAAACTCTAGCTACATATTGCTCTACCTAAGACTTCAAGTACTATATTGGATAGGTATATAGAGAATGGACAACCTTGTCTTGTTTCTGATTTCAGTGGAAATACTCTCAGTTTAGGTTGATGTGGGCTGTGGGTCTGCTGTAAACTGTCTTTATTGTGTTGAGGTAGGTCCCTTGTAGCCCTAGTTTCTCTAGGACTTGCTTTGTTTTTCAATCTCTTGTCAAGTCTTCCAAATAGAATATTCATTATGGTTGCTCCAAATGTGTTTTTTTTTGTTGTGTTTTTTTTAATTTTATTGATTCTTTGAAGATTTCACATCATGAATCACGATTCCACTCATGTCCTCTGCCCTTGTAACCTCCCCTGCAAAAACAAAACAAAATTTAAAAGAAAAACAAAAAACCAAACCAAACAAAGCAAAGCAAAGCAAAACAAAACAAAACAAAAAAAGAAGAAGAATCTCATTGTGTAAGCTGTGGTGTGGCCCAGTGAGTCACATTTCACCCTTTAGTGCTTTTATCTTCACTCACAAGTAAGTGTTCATTGTCATGAGTCATTGGTCTGGTTCAAGGCTTCTGACTTCTGTTATACCATCAATAATGGGCTTTAAATGGGGTTGCTCTTGATTTCCTCTTGTTGTCCTGTGTCATGGAGGTCCTGCAGTTTTTGACCTGTAGGTTCATCTCCTTTTCATGCTCTAACGCTTCATAGATGAGGTGGATGTTAGGGTGGGCCAACTCATAGCACTGGTTCTGGGCCTGGGTGGTAGCTGGGTTGGTTAGCCTTCCAGCTTTTCCTCATCATCACTACCCGGGTGAGCTCTCCAGCATTGTCTTGGCCAGCCCACCCAATGCATCCTGCAGCAAGGAGCTGGGCCAGTTCTGCTCTCAAGCCTTCAGGTCCAACTCTCTCATACACCACCAGGACAGCTCCACTGTCTTGCCCAGGCGAGGTACAGAGCCCTCTCTCCCAGTTGCTTAAGGGGGCATCCTAGGGAGGGTTATCAGTTCTGCTCTCATGCCCAACAACAGTGTTAGCTCTAGTGTGCTGGCTGGGCATCCTCTCTCCCATTTGCTGCAGCTGATGAGGAACAGCACTAGTTCTCCAACTCTTATGATCCCAGTGCCAGCTCTCTTACCCACTGTGAGTAGCAAGGGGTATGGGGGTGGGGGAGGGCATCTTTCCTTCACCCATGCTACCACATGGCAGACAAGGGGGGTGGTGTCAGCTCTGCTGCTCTCATGCCCTCAGGGCCTGCTCACCTGCATCCTGACAACAGGGTCAGTTCTAGTGTGCTGCCCAGGTGAGGTGCAAGCCTGTGGTAAGGGGTGGGGCCTGAGGGGGTTGGGGAGGGCAGCCCTCCTGCTGCAGTTTCCAGTGAGGGGCAGGGAAAGCTAGGGCCAGTGGGGGCCATGGCCAGCCCAGCATGGACCTTGGACTTCAACACATATGGTTTCTATGATCCATTATGGTAGCACTGGCCATTGACATCAACACAGACCCCAACTGCAGCAGGACCATGGACCCAGACATATTTCTCAGCAGCAGCTTGGGCCTGGGTGCCACTATGGCCCTGTTGGCAGCACAGGCCATCCAGATCAGTATGGCCCTGGTGGCAGCATGACCCTGGGACACCAACATGGTCTCAGGTGGCTGACCAGACCCTAGACATCCACAGAACCCTTGGTGGTAAAAGAAGCCATAGATAGCACCCCAGACCCTGGCCACTGCAGGGCCACAGACCAGATATGACCCTTGATATCAGCCCAGGCCTGGATATCTCCATGGCCCCCAGGTGGCACTACAGGCCCCCCCAGGTTAGTATGGACCTTGGACACCAACATGGTCTCAGGTGGCTGACTGGACCCTGGTCATCCACATGGCCCTCGGTGGTAATAGGATCCATAGACATAAACTCAGACCCTGGCTGCTGTAGGACCCAGAAATGGCCCTCAGCAGCAGTCCTGGTCCAGACAGCACCATGGCCCTGAGTGACAGTGCAGGTCATTCAGTTCAGTATGGCCCTGGTGGCAGCATGACTCTCAGACGCCGCATGGCCACAGGTTGTGGCCTAGACCCTTAGCATCCATGTGGCCTTTGGTGGCAACATGGTCATCAATACAGACCCTGGTTGTGGTAGGACCATGTACCCAGACATGGTTCTCAGCAGCAGCCTGGACTGGGATGTCATCATGACCCAGGTGGCAGTGCAGGTCACTCAGATGGCCCCTGTGGCAGTGTGGCCATCAGACACCAACATGGCCCCAGGTGGTGGCCTGAACTACAGGCCTTTGCACTTCCCTCAGTGGCAACAGGGGCCACAGATATCAACTCAAGCCCTCTCAACTGCTTCAGGGACTCAGACCAAGACTTGGTTCTTGGCTATAGCCCAGGCCTGGGCATCACCTTGGACTTGGGTGTCAAGCAGGCCATTCACGTTGGCCTGTTCCTCAGCACCCTCACCTGTTCAGATCTGCCTCTCTCTCCAGCCCATGAACTGCTCCTCCTCCTCTCTCTCTCTTCCACCTTCCTACCCTGTATTTGCTCATCATAATGGTGTCCAACTGCCCAGCATGGAGCTGTCACTGTTGTCCTCTCATGGGCCTGGGGCTAGAAACCCTGGGTGGTGGTTGGTTCACTCCTGCTCACTCCAGCCACATGGCATGATGCAGAGCTGTTGCTCCTTCAGGACTTTTAGCATGAAGGTGTATTGAATTTTGTCAAGGCCTTTTCTGCATCAAATGAGATGTCATGTAGTTTTTGTCTTTCAGTGTGTTAGTATGGTGGATCACACTTTGATTTACGTATGTTGAACCATCCCTGCTTCTCTGGGATGAAGCCTACTTGGTCATGGTGCATAATCTTTATGATGTGTATTTATATTTGGTTTGCATATTTTATTGAGGATATTTGCATTGTGTTCACAAGAGAGATTGATTCTTTTTCTTAGTTGAGTCTTTATGTGGTTTAGGTGTCAGTATTGTGGTCTCATAAAAAGAAATGGGCAATGTTCCTTCTATTTTGTATAATAATTTAAGAACTACTGGTATTAATTATTCTTTGTAAGTCTGGTAGAATTCTGCACTAAAACCTTCTGACCCTAGGCTCTTTCTTTTGTTGAAAGACTTAATTACTGCTTCTATAATATGTATCTGTTAGAGCCATTTAGTTTATAACATAGTTAGCTCCAGAATTTCTCTGTTTAATTTTTGACTGGATGACTAGTCTATTGGTGAGAGTGGGTATTGAAGTCTCTCACTACCACTGTGTGAGGGTCAGTAGTGATTTTAGCTGTAGTAGTGTTTCTTTTATGAACCCAGGGGCTCTTGTGTTTGATCCTAGATGTTTAGAACTGCAGTGTCCTCTTGGTGGATTTTTCCTTTGATGAGTATGTAGTGTTTTTCCCCATCTCTTATGATTAGTTTCAGTTTGTAGTGTATTGCTAGCTGGAGGGTCAGCCTCCAGGTAGCACCATATTATGCAAAAAAAAAAATCTAAGAATGAGGTGAGGGCTAGACTTTTTCTATCTGAGGGGAAAATAAGGAAACACACATTTTCTGATGGCAACTTTCTCTTTTACTTCAACTTGAAAAAAATCCTCTCTCTGAAAAATCCCTCTTGCTCTCTCTCTGCATTGGGGAGTGCAGAAAAATGGTGTATTGTCCAGTAGATTTTTTGATTACCAGAGCCTCCTCTTACTGGCAGGGCTGAGGAGTGCCCCACCTAGAGTTTAAAGGGGCTGGTGCTTCAGCAGGCTATGATCTGCAATCCTTTGCACAATAAAATCCCTTATTGCATCTAGGGCATTGGGTTCTAGGCTTTGCCTGGAGGCAGTCACACCACAAATGACTTGGTTTGCCATGTCCCCAGCAGGATCTGCCTACTTGGGGGCCATTGGGTGTGTCATTGGTGCACTGCCTGTCCACAAGGAGGGCATCCAGGGAAGTGGTGAGGGCAGCAATGGGACCATTACTGGGGTCAAGCTCTCCTGTGGCCAGGACCCACTTGTGAATGTCCTCATTGTGGACCACTGTGACCGCACTGCAGGTGGAGGCATTAAGCCCTTCCCAAACCAAACTGTTTGATTAACATTTCCCTAACGGGTTCTGGGTCTACTCTCTGCTCCACTGCCTCATTGACATGTATGAGAAAACCAGTAAACAAATCCCCCTGGCTGTTGAATAAGATTGTGGAAGTAAGCTGAAGGATACTGCGGGGTGCATGCCTTATGAGCCTTGAAGGCCAGGTCAGAAACCTGTTGGTAGTAGGCTTGATGGCCAATCTGTGCCTGATGGACATGATGGACAAAGTTACCTTGTCCAGTGAGCATGCCAAGAGTTACTGGAATGTTAATTAAGAGGTTCATTTGTGCTTGAGCTTCTGCTTGATTTCTAGCTAAGAAAGGTGGCTGAGTCCAGCACAGCTTTGAGCAGACTATACCAGTCAAAGTAAGTCTGTAGTTGCATTGCCCATTGAGTGAGGACCTGTTCGAAGTAAGGTGAATCTGGGCCCGACTCATTAGCTGCTTTCCAGATAAGGGAGAGTTCAGCTATGGGGATGGGAATTCAGGGCTGGCTAGTGGTATTTTGTCCCAGGTTGACCAGAAAGGCTTCCACCGGCCTTTGAGACCTGAGATAGGGGGTGGGGAGCTGCAGTGGCTGAGGGGTATACTGCAGCATGAGGGAATTTCCACCTTCAAGGGCAGGTGGACATTGAGGCACTCTACTCCAAGGGTACCGTGGAGGAGGTGCAGCCTCCTGAGGTGGGAGTGGGGCTGACGGTGAAGCGGCACATGCAGTCTTAATTGTGGCCATGCTCTCCTCAGCAGGTTTTTCAGGGCCTAAACTGTCTGCCTCCTCCTCGGTGGATGCCATAGAGAAATCAGACATGGAAGGGGTGGAGGTGATGGAGAGGTTACCCATTTTGTAGAGGGAGGCAGCAGGCGAGCAACAGTCAGAGAAGATGACAGTCAACAGGGGTGGAAAATTGTGTCAGACCATTTATGTTCAATGCTAAGTGGGGGACTTCCATGCTTTCTTATGCCACAGCCGTGTGTCCACACAGTGTCTCCAGACGAGGGACGGTGTTCGCGAGCCGAGCCTTGGTTCCATCTCCTGGGGAGTCAGCCCTTATGTGGAGGCACCAAGCGAACCAAAACAGAAAAAATGTGCCTTCCTAACAGGACAGGCAGACAAACATGACAGACAACACAGAAGAAGGAAAGAAAGGGGGGTCCTAAGGCTTACCCGCTGAAGTGACCAAAAACACACGACATTGAGGGGCCTTCTCACCAAAACACACCATCTTGGGAGTGTTGTTAGACACCACGAGTAAGGGGAGGGAGATGACCAGAACCTGTCTGGGCTCCCTTGGGGTAGGGGGTGAGAAGGCACAGCATCAATGATGGCACAGACACCTGGAGTCAGGTGAAAGGCAAACAGCAGATTCATTTATTCAGTGACAGGGAAAGCCTTATATATCCTCTCCCAGCACCCAGGCTGCATCCTAGTTTGGTGACATTGCATGGTCACCCCCCATTGGCTAGGCACGATCAGGACCTCTGACAGCGCCTGTTGCTAGGCCCTCAGGCAGACTCCAGATTGGCTCATGAGGAAGTATGTTATGTGCATTTCTTGGCAACTGGTTTGAGCCTTTTCTTCCTACAATAAATAAATGTGAAAGAAAAATGAGTAAGGACACAGTGGTTGGCAGTCTTTCTCTGCCTGCTGGGCCTTGGCATGTGCAAACAGCATCAGGGTTGCTATGGTGACCAGTGTACCTGCAGAAGAAAACTGTGGAGTCTGGTTTGTGCCAGCACTTTCACCAGGGTAGCTAACTAAAGGTGCTTCTTTTAGATCTACAGTTTTTATCTATCACCTAAGTGGTTAGAACCAGGTGGGTTTAAGGCATGTGGTACAAGGTCCAGGGCCTGACAAATTCTAGTCACCCAAACCAAATGGTGGGGCTTGTCTCTAAATGCCATCCATGTGAAGGGAACTATCTTACTCCTGCAATGGCTAAATAAGCAATGACTTTTTCTGTTATCTCTCAGGGTTAGGACACAGGCAGTAAATTTCCTAGGTATATTTCTATATCCAGTAAACCAAAGTGAGAGTAGGTGTAGAGGATTAATAGCTTTTTAGGGTTGGAGCTGGGGGTCAGCTGAGGTTAGCACTTTCCTGAGTCAGCTGCAGGAGACTTTAGGGCACTCACTCTCCCTAATCAGGAGGGACCAGAATCAAATGGGTTTGGACATCCCTTTATCTCTGAAGATCCCTAATGTGATCTATTTGAAAGACTCCTTTCCTGACTATGTGTCCTGCCAAATGGGAGACAATTGCAAGGAGCTGGCTTCTAATGTTTGTCTCAGGGAACAAAGCAGAGATTAGACTGTGGGAACCAAGGCTGGGAACAGAGCAGAGATTAGGCTGTGGGAACCAAGATTATTGACTATGTGACTAAATTCTCTCACTGGAGATCCCATGGAGTTGGGGTGAAGTAGCACATGGGAGAAATTGTGCCCAGTAATCCATACACTGCTGGATCTTTCTTGGGATGGGTCCCACTCAAAGAGGGGAGAGCTTATGGCTTCACACAAGAAATCTACAGTAGGAAACAGCCAATTCATTCAAAAGGAAATAACTCCAATACACCCTGAATTCTTGGTTTAATCCCCCATCAGATTATGGTGGGTTGACCTTATAGATGATGGCTGAATTCTCACTGCACAATTTTGCAGCCCACAGCAGGTGGCAGCCCAGACCCTGGGCGTCCATGTGGCCTTTCATGGCAACATGGGCAATGGATGTTAACACAGACCCTGTCTGGAGTAGGACCTTGGACCTAGGTGGGCCTGTGGCTGTCTTCCACCTTCCTGGACTGAGAGGACAAGGTCTTAAATTTGGTCTTGTCATGGAATATCTTGTTTTCTCCATCTATGGTGATTGAAAGTTTTGCTGGGGATAGTAGTCTGGGCTGGCATCTGTGGTCTCTTAGAGTCTTCAAGACATCTGCCCAGGCCCTTCTGGCTTTTATAGTCTCCATTGAGAAGTCAGGTGTAATGCTTATAGGTCTGACTTTATATGTTATTTGGCCTTTATCCCTTGACACCTTTAATATTCTTTCTTTGTTCTATACATTTAATGTTTTGTTTATTATGTGGTGGGGGGACTTTCTTTTCTGATCCAATTTATTTGGTGTTCAATTAGCTCCTTATATGTTTATAGGCATCTCTTTCTTTAGGTTAGGGAAATTTACTTCTATGGTTTTGTTGAAAATATTTACTGGGCCTTTGAGCTGGAATTCTTCTCTTTCTATTCCTATTATTCTTAGATTTGGTCTTTTCATAGTTTCCCAGATTTTCTGGATGTTTTGTGTTAGGAACTTTTTAGATTTAACATTTTCTTTGACCAATGTATCAATTTCTTCTATCATATCTTCTACACCTGAGATTCTCTCTTCCATCTCTTGTATTCTGTTGGTATGTCTGTAGTTCCTGCTTACCTAGATTTTCCATCTCCAGGATTCCTTCAGTTTGTGTTTTCTTTATTGCTTCTATTCCCATTTTCAGGTCTTGAGAAGTGTTATTCATTTCCTTCACCTGTTTGTATTTTCCCAGATTTTTTTTTTTTACTTTTATTGATTCTTTGTGGATTTCACATCATACATTCCAATCCCACTTATCTCCCTGTCCCAATGTGACCATCCCCCCTCCCCCCAAAACAAAACAAAATTTAAAAGAAAAACCAAAAACCAAACAAACAAACAAACAAAAAAATGCGAAGAAACACATTCTGGAAGCTGCGGTGTGACAGTGAGTCCCACAGTTTACCTATTAGTCCATCCATTTTTTTTAATTAGTCTGATTGTTCTTTATTTTATATCTAGAATCCACTTATGAGTGAGTACATACCATGATTGTCTTTCTGGGATTGGGTTACCTCACTCAGGATGATATTTTCTAGTTCCATCCATTTGCCTGCAAATTTCATGCTTTCATTATTTTTTTCTGCTGAGTAGTACTCCATTGTGTATATGTACCACATTTTTTTAATCCATTCTTCAGTTGACGGGCATCTAGGTTGTTTCCAGGTTCTGGCTATTACAAATAGTGCTGCGATGAACATAGCTGAGCATGTATCTTTGTGGTATGAATCAGCATCCTTTGGGTATATGCCCAAGATTTTCCCAGATTTTTTAAAGGGGTTTATTCATTTCCTCTTTAAGGGCCTCTATCATCTCTTAAGATTGGTTTTAAGGTCCTTTTCTTATGCTTCAGCTGTGTTGGACTATCCAGGGCTTGCTGTAGTAGGATAGATGGGTTCTGGTGGTGCCATAGTGTCCTGGCTATTGTTGATTGTATTCTTACACTAGCCTCTAGTCATTCGGGTTTGGGGCTGTTATAGATTCAGGTGCTGCTTTCTGAATTTACCTTTGTTAGATGAATGTTTCTTTCTTTGACTTCTGTTTCTTTTCTGTTCTTCTGGCCTGAGTGGCCTGGTGTTCTGTGACCAGCAAGTCTTCAGGTCCAGTAGAGTTCTCCACTGGGGTTTTTATGACCTGTGTGACCTCTGGGATTTTGGGTCCCAATGTTGCCTCTGGGGTTCTGTAAACAGAGACAGAGTTTCTCTCCCACCTGTTCCCAAATACCCAGCATCCACTTCCCAAATTACCACACAGAGGCTTATATTAATTATAAATGCTTGACTGATGGCTCAGGCTTATTACTAACTAGCTCTTACATTTAAATTAACCCATTTCTATTAATCTGTGCATTGCCATATGGCCTGTGGCTTACGATCCTTAGGCATCTTGCTCCTTGGGCAGCTGGCTTGCATCTGCCTAGCTCTTCCCTCTTCATCCCAGTCCTCAGCTTGGTTTTTTTTGCCTAACCTTATCCTGCCTGGCTATTGGCCAAAACAGCTTTATTATCAACCAATGAGAGCAACACACATTCACAGCATACAGAAGGACCATCCCATAGCAGAGTTCTAAGAACCTGTGTGGCCTCTGGGGTTCTTAGTATGGTGTGGCCTCCAGTAAAGCAGAAGTCTTCTGCTGAAGTTGTGGGCTGGATTATGGAGCCTAGGGGAGGGGGTTCAGTTGGGGACTGTTGGGCAGGCTTTAGGGAGTGTTAGCTGGCAGTGGTTGATGTCTTACCTGGGATCTCTAGTACTGGCATGGCCTCTGGTAAAGCAAAAGTCTCCTTCTGGAGTTGTGGACCAGAATATGGAGCCCAGGGGAAGGCATGTAGTTGGGGGCTGTTGGGAGGGCTTTAAGGAGTGATAGCAGGAGGTGGGCGATCTCTAGAATAAGCTTGGACTCCAGTAAAGCAGCCAGAATTTGGTCCTTTCTATTCTTAATCCCATTCTAGTATCTTGAGGCAGAAGGGTCAAGGTCCTAGGAAAAAAATACAGTCACAAAATGAATAGAATCTGGGATTCCAAATCATGTAGAGAGATCTGTTGAATAACCAAGAACAACTTCCTCACACCTAGTGTGGGCTTGTGGCTGACAGGCAGTCTTTGAAACGTTGTGTACTTCCTTGAGGTTCTGGTTGTTATAGCAGCTACTTTTATATTAATTAGAATCTAACTATTACCATAAAACAGAATAAATGGAAAGGATGGATACTTTGCAATCAAATATACATTTGTAGGGGCTAGAGAGATGGCTCAGCAGTTAAGAGCACTTGCTGCTCTTGCAAAACACCTGGGTTTGGTTCCTAATACCCATGTAGTGATTCACAACTGCCTGTAACTCTAGTTCTAGGGGATCCAGCATCCTCTTCTGGCCTTCATAGGCACCAGGAATGTACACAGTGCACATATACACATGCAGAAAAAACACACATACACATAAAAGTTTTTTAAGCACATGCTTTGTAGTTAGATTTGAATTTTCTGGATGATGAATATAGAAACAAGCTAGAAAAGAAATCATCTGTCCTGTGGGAGCTGGACTTTGTTCAGGGCCTTTTGGTCTCACTGTTGTATCCCACCTTGACCAGTGCTTTCCCCAGTCTGTTATCTGTCATTTCTTCACTGCCAAGGATCCCAGGCAGCAGCCTCTTCAGCTTGAGCATGGGTGGAATCCACAATAGTGCTCACTCATTTTTAGTTCTGGGGTGTTTTGTGTCTTTCCATATTGATGTGATTCTGTGCCATTCTGACCATTCTGTTGCCTTCCCAAATGATTATTTGGTGATTTGTACAACAAAATGGGAGCCCTCTAACAGTCCATAAACAAGGTGGCTTATTAAGCAAAGGGATCCATAAGACACCAGGCATGTAAGATATTTTTTTTTTCCGAGACAGGGTTTCTCTGTGTAGCTTTGTGCCTTTCCTGGAACTCACTCTGTAGCCCAGGCTGACCTTGAACTCACAGAGATCCACCTGCCTCTGCCTCCCGAGTGCTGGGATTAAAGACATGCACCACCACTGCCTGGCATAAGCTATTTCTTTAAAAGTAAAGTTTATTGCTAATCTTGGGAAATGTTTTAAAATTCCAGATTAATTGCAACATCTGTTTCCTGAAACGAAATACCTTACTTTGAATCAACACTTTTCTGGAATGCCAGGCCTATAGCCACACTCAGTGGCAAGGATGGAGAGTGGTTTCCACAGTATATTATCACCTTTCTCCAGTCACCATTACAGATTTCACCAAGATACAGCCTAGGACATGCACAGCACCTGGTATAGCATGTCTGCATGTGCTCCGAGGGGACCTGTGCAGAGTGAGGTCCTGGGCAGGATGGAGCTTTTCAGAGATGTGCTTGGGTGGTACAGCCTGGCATGGGTCTATTCGCTGTGGACCTGCTCCAGTCTGTTTGGAGACATCCCTTGAGGGAGGTCTGGGTGGTTTCCATCTCTCTCCTGGGCACTGACAGCCTGCACTGTTGGCTTGAGAGATGTAATAATACAACTAAAACAAATCATGGACACATTTTTACCTGGAGTTGCCATCTGCCCTGGACCATTCTCACCCAATAAGCAAGCCCAAATCTCTAGAAAAATAAGCATTTCATAAGCACTTGTAAACTTACATTCCTCCACACCTTCATTTTGTCTGCAAACTCCCAAACCCTGGATACTTCTTAAGTTGCTGTGTTCAGGTTCAGGAGCCTATACTGATAATATTTGACTTTATGTTTAAAAGTAATATTTTACCTCTGATAAAATTACTCTCTTGGCAGGTTTTCAGGAAACAAATGCTCACCATGAAAAACTTTAGAAAACTAATTCTAGAGAAATTAGTCACTCAGTACTTTGAAGCATTTGTAACTTCTAAATTCCCAGAAAAATCAACATGGGGCAGACCTCTTGCTGATTTCTTGACTTTTTTATTCTCCTAAGAATGCCAATCTCTCAGTGGGGTGGAATATAATTTATGAGCCAGTACTGGTCTAAATTAATTTATGTTGAAAAATATTTTTATAGGAGTGGTTATAAAAGTAGGTGGTAATAGCTCCATCCCAGAGTATCCCCCAAATTCAGGGCAGAAGGATCTGCTAGGCAGGCTTTTCTCTGTTTTGCTCTGTAGAGGGTGTCATATTCTGGCTGGTCACTGGAGTCATGAGAGCCACCTACTGGGCTTAAGAAGTCTATAGCAGGCCCTTAGGCTCCCTAGCTCAGAACTACTCTCAAGATAGGTAGCCAGGGAAAGTTCAGACTCAAGTACCAAAAGGGCCTAATTAATACCAGATATCTACCATGGCAGGAAAATTAACCTGCCATCTACCATCTACCAACATGAAAGAGGAGCAGAAATGTAAGCAACTCATTTTATAGAGAGGGAGAAACAGCTTGAAGTTCAGGTGGCATGGACTCTAGGCCAAGGGTGAATGGCATAACTATTTGGCCAATGTCAAGAAGACAGCAGATTGAAAGTCTTATGAGTAGGAAGTCTATGGCAGGAAGGATGAGGAGGAGCCCTTGGTTGTTAGCATCTTTGAGTCTTACATTATTCACTAGAGAACACTCATACAGAGGTTGTATCAACAATGAGGTCCATAGGGTGTTTTCATTTTGTGGATGTGGACAGTGAATGCTGAATATTTAAGATGGTGTCACTTCCTGAAGAGACCAGGCCAGCCAGTGGGTGGCAGATTGATTTCAGTTTTTGTTTTCTATACTAGATGTCTTCCCTACAATGCATCTCTGTCAACACTGCCATCCAGAAGCTCATGGGATAGCCGATTAGTTGCCATGTAGCCCTGCCTTGTGTGTGACCGTGAGCACATGACATATTTGTCAGTTATCTGATCAGCCAGAAGAAGCAGGTCTACTGGGAGAGCAGAAAGACTGCTGAAGGCTAGAAGGCTAGCTTTGGGGCTCTGGAGTTTATATCAACTACTGCTTGTTTCTATGACCAAATACATGACAGAACTTAAGGACAAAAGTTTATCTGGCTCTTGGTTTCAGAAATTTCAACCAATAGTCCTCGCATTGTTTTGGGGTCACAGTGAGAGAGCATCATGATGGTAGGTGTATGTGGAAGAGGCTGTTCATCTCACAGCAGACAGGAAGCAGAGTGAGGCAGGGACCAGGACCACTGATGGACTTCCTTTTAAAGTTTCCCCCAACTCCCAAAATAGCACCACCAGCCAGGGGCCAAGTATTTAACACATGAACGTGTGGGGGACATTTCATATTCAAGTCACACACAGGCGCCAAGAGGTAGAATTGCATTGGACCCCTATAGTCATTGCTTCTCCACCTTATAGCTTTAGGTTCTACCATATTCTAGTCCTGGTTTCTGCAGGAGAAACCAGGCAATCACCAAAGTTGAAACTGATTGCTGCTTGGTTACTTCAGTCTATGTCTTAGTTAGGGTTACTAGTGTTGTGATGAAACTCCATTGTAGGGGTGGTTGCCTGTGCTTTAACCCTGAAGCACCATCCCTAGTAGGCAGCAGGTAACTGCTAGGTACCTGTCCCCCCCTGAGGTGTGGCCGAGGGGGGACCCCTTAAGACCTGGGATGCATACGTGCATCTTGGCTACCTCGTGGTCTTGGATGCTGGATACTGGTGCTATGAATCAAGGCAGAGTTCTACAGATAACCATGTTGGACTGTGCCTCACCCCTCCTGGATCCTGCAACCAACTCCCTTATGCTTGTTGTGAGTTAACCCAAAAATAAACTTATCATATAAACTCCATGGAATTGCCTCATTATCTGGTGCCCAATGTGGGGCCTCTGCCTTTAGCTCCTTGGCTACTGGGGTGCACTTCCCATGCTTCCCTGTCTCTTTTAAAATTCCCTCTCCTCCTGGGGACCCAGCACTTACCCATTCAGCTCACTAATGTGTGTGTAGTTTCATGTTTCTCAGGGTTATGGATAATGGTTATAGGGTTGGGGATGGAAGAAAATATTGGAGTCAGTATTCTCCTTAAGAAAAAGGGGAATGGATAGGTATAGGATATTAAGGTAGATTACTGTATATACTAGTAAATTAATTTAGTAAAGTATCAGCCTTAGATAAATTGCACTGTTATGGATTCTTGTATATTTATATAAATGTAAACTATCTTTATATTCCTATTTAAGATAATTTGTATATTGATACAAATACAGAACTATATTTTTTGTAATGTACATATATTTTTACTCTTATTTGAAATGTTTGTATATTGATACAAATGTAGAATTGTATTTATCATACTGTATGTATGTTTTACCTCTGTTTAGGATATTTTATATATTGATACATGTTTAGGATTATTGTCATATTGCATATTGCACTATGCATTCCTACCTCTGCTTAAGCTATTATGTGTATTGTCACAATTTTGAGGGCATTGTCCTTCTACTGTACATTTGCTTACAGACTGTTTACTTTGTTTACATAAAGCCTTAGTCCTTAGGTTATTTAGGTAGATAAGAATTACAGATTTATAGTCACCTATGTGCCGGGCGGTGGTGGCGCACGCCTTTAATCCCAGCACTCGGGAGGCAGAGGCAGGTGGATCTCTGTGAGTTCGAGGCCAGTCTGGGCTATAGAATTAGTTCCAGGACAGGCTCCAAAGCTACACAGAGAAACCCTGTCTCGAAAAAAAAAATATAGTCACCTATGCTTGTCATCTCTATAGTAATGTTAGTTAGATTGTCTAGATTTACAGATACATAGGTCAGATGGACAGTAATCTTCAAACACTTCATAGACCTATGGCATTTAAATATGGAATTTAAATAACTTAGAATTCTGTTGACGTGAGACATGATTGCTCCTGGTAGCACCAATCTACTCCTGAGAGAATGTTGGGCTTCTAAGACATTTCTGTTTGGAAGTTTTGTTGTCTTTTTGGCACAAAATGGCCTACTGGGCAAAGAACTGTCCTTGCCTTGACTGCTGACAGTGTGAATGTTATCGCTTCTGGATGAGAGGACACAAGGAAAAGCGACTACTGAACTCTGCCAAGATGGTCTTTCAAAATTCCTGCTTCTGAAAATGATCTGTCAGATACTCTAGGCCGGTAGGCAATTTGAATGCACCAATGATGCTGAGAAACTTTAGGAGACTGTCCAGGCTGCCAGCTGTCTCTGTATACTCTTGCAAGACTCCCGAAAGTTGCTTGCATCCATCTCCCATTTCTCAGGTATTGTTATATTCCTTCTCAGGTCCTTGATGATATTGAAGACTAACAGTTATTGTTATAATCTTCTTGTATCTTAGCTAGAACATGTTAAGTATTAGATTCAGGTTCTTCAGGACAGGACACCTTTTGGAATGATCTCTGTAACATTACCTATGCTCCAGACTTCTCTGGATTTTAGTATGTGTCTCTTGTCTGATGTTGCTCTTGTTGGTTGTAGTTCCATTTGTTTATGTCATCACCCTTTATTTCTCCTTGATAATTATTCCTATTGTATATAGTTTTGTGTTAGATTAGAACTTTTCTTCCTTAGACAAAAGGGGAAGATGAAGGGGTGGTTGTCTGTGCTTTACCCCTGAAGCACCGCCCCTAGCAGGCAGCAGGTAACTGCTAGGTACCTGCTCCTCCAGGGTGTGGCTGAGGGGGACCCCTTAAGACCTGGGATGAGATGTGCTCGCCCTCCTGGCTATCTCGTGGTCTTGGATGCTGGTTGCTGGTGCTATGGATCAAGACAGAGTTCTCCAGAGAACCCTGTTGGACAGTGCCTCACCCCTCCTGGATCCCACAACCAACTCCCTTATGCTTGTTGTGAGTTAACCCAAAATAAACCCCTTTGATTATCAGATAAACTTTGTGGAATTGCCTCATCGCACCATGACCCAAAACAACTTGGGGAGGAAAGTTTTTATTTGACTTAAGCTTCTACATCACTGTTCATCATCAAATGAAATCAGGCCAGGAACTTAAACAGGGCAGGAACCTGAAGGCAGGAGCTGATACAGAGGCCAAGGAGGAGTGATATTTACTAGCTTGCTCCTTATAACTTGATCAGCCTGCTTGCTTGTAGAACCCAGGACCACCAGCCCAGGGATGGCACCACCTACAATGGATTGGGCCCTCCCACATCAATCATTAATTAAGAAAATGTCTACAGACTTATTTACAGCTCAATCTTTTTTTTACTTTATAATTTAATTTAATTTTACATATCAGCCATGGATTCCTTTGTTCTCCCCCCTCCCACCTCCTGCCTTCCCCCCAACCCCCCCCCCCCCCCCCCGTTCCCATCTCCTCCAGGGCAAAGACTCCCCTGAGGATTGAGTTCAACCTGGTAGATTCAGTCCAGGCAGGTCCAGTCCCCTCCTCCCAGGCTGAGCCAAGTGTCCCTGTATAAGCCCCAGGTTCCTAACAGCCAACTAATGCACTGAGTACAGGACCTGGTCCCACTGCCTGGATGCCTCCCAAACAAATCAAGCTAATCAACTGTCTCACTTATCCAGAGGGCCTGATCCAGTTGGGGGCTCCTCAGCTATTGGTTCATAGTTCATGTGTTTCCATTCGTTTGGCTATTTGTCCCTGTGCTTTTTCCAACATTGGCCTCAACAATTCTCGCTCATACAAACCCTCCTCTTTCTCGCCAATTGGACTCCTGGAGCTCCACCTGGGGCCTGGCCGTGGATCTCTGCATCAAGTTCCCTCAGTCATTGGATGAGGTTTCTAGCACGACAGTTAGGGTGTTTGGCCATCCTATCTCTTATGGAGGCATTTCCTTCATTGAGGCTCCCTTCTTTCCTATGAATCTAGCTTGTATCAAGTTACGGTAAAAGTAGCCAGCATAGTTCATTATGTCAGTGGACAAGGTAGCAAAGAAAAATTAACTATAAACTAGGCATGGTGGTGCAGGCTTGTGATCCTAGCTCTTGGGACATTGAAGTAGAAGAATCACAAGTTTTGAGGCCCATTTGGGCTACATAGTGAGGATCTGTTTCAAAAAAAAACAAACAAAAA
>CABHPP010110399.1:0-27632 GCA_902168425.1 Peromyscus attwateri
TCTGTGTGTCATTCCAACTCCAGGGTATGGACCAGGCTCTTCTGGGTGCATTCCAACTCCAGGGCATGGAACAGGCTCTTCTGGGTGCATTCCAACTCCAGGGCATGGAACGGGCTCTTCTGAATGCCACTGTCACCTGACTCACATATGCACACACTCACACACACATACACACATATCCACTTGATTAAAAATAAATAAAAAACGTTTTTAATGGATGAAGGAGAAAGCATGAACAAAGCATGAACATCAGAGTTCACCTCTGTTTTCTGACTACAGATATAATGTGACCAGCTGCCTCCAACTTCTGCAACCTCATCTACAGCCAATCTTAAAGCCATCCTTTTTTTAAAAAAGAAAATGTACTTATTTTTATTCTATGTATATGAATGTTTTGCCTGTGTGTATGTAAGTATACCACGTGAGTGCCTGGTACCAATCAGAGGCCAGAAGAGGACATCAGATCCCCTGAAACCAGAGTTACAGGTGGCTTGTGAATAACCATGTGGGTGCTGGGAACTGAACTCCAGTTCTGTGCAAGAACAGGAAGTGCTCTTAACTGCTGAGCCATCTCCCCTGTCCCTCCTCCCAGGCCTTCTTGCCTGGAGGGGTTGAACCCTCAAACCATAAACTGAAATGAACTCTTCTTTCCTGGTATTTTGTGACAGCCTCATGAGTACTTAGTGACGCTCCACACACATTTTCAAAGCAGAGCCCTGGAGCAATGGGATTCACCTTTCCTTGGACAACAGTGATCACTCTGGAGTCAACTGAGTTCATAGAAATCTCAAACCGGCTCAGTTAAAACATGTTACCTAGGATTCCATATTACTATTGTTTTATTTGTAAAACATTGGATGTATAACATTTTCTATTAAATTGAGCTCCTTTTCCATCTGAAGTAAACATGGGGTTGCTTTTACCAGAGTGTGTCATTTGGTTTCCCATGTAACGTGTGTGTCTCTTGTACTTAGGAACAGGCTTTGGCAGATGCAGAAGACAAAGGAGACATTTCAGTTCCTAAGAACCTTTGTACACAAGGAAACTGGAGAAATGAATGTGTTTATGAACTAAATGACTTTGTGCAAACACATTCCTCCTCTCTGAGATCACACCCTCTTACTAGTAAGAGAGTCAAAAGGATTGCTGTTTACTGAGTCCCTACCACCAGCCAAGCATTTTACAGACATCATTTCTTCCACCTTTACAACCAAGGCATGCAGAAATTATTGCTGTCCCTATTTTCAGGCGAAGAAACTAAAGATAAGAAGACAAAATGAGAAAGAAAAAGGGTAATATTACCAAACAGCTACTACCAGGGGTTCAAATCAATGTTCAAGGCAAAACCAAGGAACGTTCTATTGTGTGGTGTGGCTCTGTTTGCTAACCATATCACTTTGGAATTTTTTTTTGAAAAGGTCTCAAAAGGCTAGATTGTTATAGCTGAGACTAACTTTGAACTTCTGACCTTTCTGCCTCCACCTCCTCAGTATTGGGATTATAGGCAGGCACCATTATGACAGGCCTTTGTGAAACTGGGATCAAACCCAAGACTTCACTCATACTAGATAAGCACACTATCATCTGAACTATATCCCTAGTCTATCAACTTGTCATTCTAATGTATCTTCCCTCATGGCTGATTGTCAAAAAAGTAAACCACCTACCTCCACACACACATGTCTGTCTCTTTAAGTCCATAGCATAATGTATAGAGCACAAATATTGGGATGAGACTCCGTCCCTCAGTATTAATCTTGGCCTCTTTACGACACATTCTACTGGTTTCACTGTTCAAACTTCCATATCAGCCCTGTGTACTACTAACAAGGTACACAGCCACTCAGACTCAGTTTCCCTTTTATAAAACATCCACATGCAGTGTAGAAAGCTTACAAATGGAGGAAACTCACTCTGATATATAAAATAAGTGTTTCCTGAGTCTGGAATCCAAAGGGAAGCCAAGAAGGGTCTTTAAGTTATAATCTTGTCATTTGACATTAGCATAAAATTTACTGAACTGTCTAGAGTCTTAAAAAAGTGTCTGGACCATTTTAAACATGTAAATATTAACCCTGGCTTAGGTCAAGGAGGATCAAACACATGAGTAATATCGCTTGTGCATGTGCCTTGACTGGAGCGGTTCGCCAGTGAAAACTTTGTATTGAGGAGAATGAGATTCTGCTCCATGCTCACAGATGCCTTCATCTACTCAGCTATGGTGACAAGTATCGTGGGCCAGCAGGGCTCCCTGACATAGAGCAAATCAGTGCCCTACAACATATCCAACTCATCCAAAAGCAGGGCAGAATTCATTCCTAAAATGAAAAGTGACTCTTTGCCTGTCATGATTGAAAAATGATAATTACTATAGCAACATTATTCATCATAGGAAAAAGATAAAAGCAACTGCCCTATTCATCAAGAGAGGAGTTGATAAAGGAGCTGTGGTATATGTAATTGGAGTAATATTTAGCTTTAAAAGGAGGGAAATCCCAACATGTGTGAACCTTAATATGTTAAATGAAACAAGCCAGCCATGCAAGCACAAATACCGGATGAGTCCTCACTCATAAGATAAGCATGGCTAGGCAAATTCACAGAATGGCCACTTACAAGAGCAGGGGAGAGGGGAGATGGACCACTATTTAACAGATGTAGAGTTTCAGTTTTTTCAGGATAAAATGTTGTGGGGGTCAGTTACATAGCAATGCAACAGTACTAACTGCTATTGAGTTATACATTAAACATGGCTAAGATGTAAAAGCTTATGCTACACGTGTTTTTATTATAAATAAATAAATAAATAAATAAATAAATATGTCAACCAAATCAACAATGGCTACCAGGGTGGCCTCCAGTTAGCTCTGTTGTTACTGGTCTACAAGGTCTGACAGAATTATCAATGATTTTCCTGCCAGTGTTTAAGCTCAGTGGTGTGCCACAGCTGTGCTCTGTGCTCCTCAGTCTAAACAAGAGCGTGGACCTCCTACCTTTAGCCTTTGATTCTTTCTCAGAAGACTTACAAATGTGAACCTTGAATTAAGGGCTGTGTGTACAGGACACACCTGGTGACCCCGGGGAACCATTCCATATGGGAGACGGGACAGCGGTGCCACTGTGTTTCTTGTGGGACAGTTGTGTGAAATCTCACGGTTGTCAGAAGTGATGCTTTTGCCCCTGGGGACATCAACAGAGCTCTAGGTGATAGCCCAAGGCTTATCCGTGTCTTTTCCTGGCATATGCCCGTCACATCTGCAACTTATTATTTGGACCATTTCTTCAGCAGGAAATGGTTGAGTCTCGTCATTAATAGGGCTTACTGAGATTTCTGGTTTCAACCCTTCAGGTTAAAATTACTGCCTATTAATTCCCTTAAAAAGGGTGTTTGAATTTCACAAGTGTGCGGATTGAATATCCTTTGTTTGTCTTGAATTGGAGGAGAGAAGACAAACATTATATGCTCCAAAACAAATGAGAGCTGCCTTCAAGTCCAGCATATCCATTACTCAACAAGTGATTAGCCCTTAAAATAGTAAGGCAGTACTTGTTTTACTTTACCTAGACATTAACCTAGATTCCTTATTCTCCCTTCTACGACTTTCTCCATACTTTGCACACATATACATGTTGAAGTGTGTGAATGAAGTGCATGTATTTGGTGCATATATCACATGTTATAGTGAAATGAAACTGGAAATAACAGCAATGTGAGCAGCAATGAGAGAGTAGAGATTTTGTCTCTGATAAGTATGGTGCTTCTATAGCACGTTTTCGCTCCCAACACAGCTCTCAAATAGCTCATGGTCGGCTCCACAGAACTCAAACTGCAAAGTGACAGCTCTCACCTTGAGTGTCTCATAAAAAGCCAAAGTCATTCTGGAGAGCAAGTACTATCTATTAGTGGAGCAGGGCCAAGTGACCTCTGACCAGCCTGCCACTGGGGAGTTTTGGCCACAGCTGTGATTCCCATCAGCACCCACTGTCTTCCACGACGACGGGCTAGGGACAGCTCTTGGCTAAAGTGAGGAAGTGGTGTTCAAAGAACTTTGAGATGAAAGGACCTTTGGAATCAAAAGGCTCAGTCTCGTGGCAGATTCTCTTTAATATGGTACTAAGAAATGGCCTGCTCTTGGCCTTTTAAAGTGTTACTTCCAACCTGTCAAGATCCTGAAGAGGAGCCACAGCAGGTGAGACCACCAGATGTGACAAAAAAAAAAAAAAAAAAACTATTTTAGGGCCTAGACTGGCAGTTACATCAAGACCCTGACAAGAATGAGTCTTCTCTGGGAGCTTTCCGGCTGAACCAGAGAAACTGGAAATGCCCTCCCTCGTTGGGAGCTTTTTGTGACAGGAGAACAGAGATGAGAAAGCTGCATTAAGCTTAGCACATAAAAGAAGCCAATTGCTGGAGAAATTCTTCACCTGGGCTTCCTGTAACCAACAGCATACTTAAGAAAAGCCTGCCATATGCGAATGTGAGTATGGCAGGTGCGTGTGAGCATCCCACGTGCTTCCTGGCCCGGTGCTTTTGGAGCCCTTCCAGAGCTGTGGAACCCTGCTTTCTCCTTAGCTCTCTAGCCCATCTCCTTGTTGGGACTGCTTTCATTTGTCAATGAACTATCTTTATCTCTATTTCTAACCATGTGTCCCTGGTCCAGTTCTTTATGGTGGGATACAAAAACTTGCATACTTTGACAGGTCCCCTTGGAACCTTCCAGTCAGATGCCCTGGGACTCGGGTCTGTATTTACTGCGTATTAAGAAGGGTTTCAAACTTCTTGTGGGGGGGGGGGCGGGAGCAGGAGCTTCAAATTAAGTTTCCCTTTTAAATTCCACCAAGAACGGGTGTTTGTTCTGCTCAAGAAAAGACTTCACAGGGCTGATTTCATGCATAGCTAAAAAGCAGTGATAGCCCCCTCTTCCATGACAGAGTCTCTTTATGTAACCCAGGCTAGCTTCAAACATGTGATCCTCCTGTCTCAGCCTCTGAGTGCTGGAGTTAAAGTTGTGTCCCACTAGAACTGACCCTACCCCAGGGGCTTTCTCCACATGCCATATTAAGTTTGTGTGTTTGCAATGCTGGTGTCTTGTGATTGGACTGCCTACTCTTTCCTTATTTGCAAAACCAGAGCTCTCCACCAGCAAGTGGAATAACTTGCTGAAGCAGCATAAGTAGGAAGTGGCAGAGGTAGGTTTGAGCTCAAGAATTCCAGCGTTCTGCTTTCACTTATGATCCCATAAGATAAATAGCATAAATTGCACAGACTATGTGGAATCTCCAAGAAATCCTAGGTGACTATCTGCAAAGCCCCTTCACTAGACTCTCCTCTATAGTTGACACACAAGCCCAGGAATTGTAGTCCCCTTCATTCAATGCTCCTTTTCTTATGTGGATTTCAGTCCTTTCCAAGATTAACATTTCACCCTTTTGCTCTCCATGGCTCTATTGGTCAGCTACCCAACAATGGGAAATGAATAACAGAATAGGTCATAATCGTCTTGGTCATCTTCCCTAGTGAAACGCCCATCCCTCTACATACTTCTGGGGTTGTACTGCTTACACAGCCATGACTAACTGCCCAGTCTTCTCTGTAACAGAGCCCCCAACATCACTCCCATTCCATAATTACATATTAAAAAAGAAAAAAAAATCCATTAAGCTGATGGTCATCAGTGTTCCTTCCTACCCTCTCCTGGATGTGTTCATCCTTTTCCTTCCAGATCTTCGATTCAGTATGTTCTTTAAGAGGATGCACTGTGTCAGACATGCCGCTGCATAGTCATAGTGGCTGTGACCACATGTAGAAGATGCACACAAGAGTAAACTGACAAAGTCCCACATGGACAGGGAGGAGCTCATGGAGTCCCACCCCAGTAGAGGAGCTATTGGCAACTGACAGCTGCTAGGGGAAGAAGAGTCAGTTTTCTTCAGGGATTTGGCTTCTGTGAGCTTCCTGTGTTTGAGTAGATTATTTTATACCCATGTACATACAAGTAGCACTAAGTGGACTCGGTGGGTTTAAAAAAATTAGCCCATGAAATTAGGAATTAATAATGGTAGGGGGGATCGGGGAGGAACTGGAGAGGAGGGAAAGGGAGGTGGATTATATGCATAGGTAAAATTCTCAAACAATAAAAAACAAAACTTTAAAAATATACAATACAATTTTAAAAGAGACCACACCGTGTTGCTATGTTCCAGCTAGCTGGTAGTTCGCTAACTAGGTCAGTAAGTATTCTTAGTGTGGGTTTCCCCAGAATCACCTTGTGGTAAGAATTCACACCCAAGTAGAAAACACTGGTAGAGGAATAAAGAAATGAGAAACAGGGAAGTGAAGCTAATCTGTCAAAGGGGAGTTGTCCAGTAAGTTACCATCAGTGGCAAGTGTAGCTCTATTCCACTGGACATTCTAGAAGACAATGTAGAATTTAATTCAAAATATTTCATCATCATGATCACTACCGTCACCACCATCACCATCATTACCCTCATCATTACCACCACCAGCAGCAGCATCACCACCATCATCACCACCATCACCATCACCATCACCATCACCACCACCATCACCATCACCACCACCACCACCACCATCACCACCACCATCACCACCACCATCACCATCACCACAGCCACCATCACCATCACTACCCTCATCATTACCACCACCAGCAGCAGCATCTCAAGCTCTACCCCACATCCACTGAATTAGAATGAAACATTGAAACAGCATCCTCAAATAGTGAATTGCTGTTAAGTGACTATGGTAGAGTATGTTCCCAAATAAGTCAAATGGGACAAGAAAACTCCGATATTCAACCACCGTATCCCCGTTTGGCATTGTTTGTGTGCCATTTCTGAGGGTTTGACTTTACTTTGGCCCTTGTACGGGCAGAAGAAATCCCCCAACCACAATGTCAAAGATATTAGCAGAAAGTAGCTCTCGGCATGCACAGCTACTGTAAGTCCAGCTACTGCACCGCTAGACATAAATGCGCCGTTAAAGTGAGGTCAAATTGCAATGATTATAAGAACCATTACTGTAGCACCAAGTCAATAGTAAAGACACATTAAATAAATTAGTCATCTTCTCTTATTCTAGGCTCTTATTCTAAATTTCCAAATAAACCAGTCAAGTTACCTTCTAGAGAAAGAACATTACCGCATTCATTTTTAACAAACATTAAAATAAATACAGCATTATTTTTCACCCAGTACTTATTTCAAGCTCTGTCAAGCAAACCACAAGTGACGTCAGGAAATAACCTCCTGTGTTTCATTTGCTTCTTATAATTCCTAAGATCAATCCTCAGGCGTGGTGGAGAATTGGATGACCTATGTTCTTCATAGCAATGACACACTGTGGCTGCATTTATTTTGGAGTGCATTCAAACGCTGAAATTATAGTGTAAAAAAAAAAAAACTTGACTCCTATTATAATGTCAAACACTGGTAGAGACGTTTGAACAACATCCAGAAAGATCAGTGGCTGCTCCAGACACAATAAAACACTACACAAGAAAAATAGTCTGTACGTCTTACGATTTTTTAACAAGACTATCAGAGTATTTCATACTGAGCAAGGGAAACATGTTTGTTTTAAAACATTCTAAGTATATCTAAAGCTTCTCAGTTGGCTAGGAAACCAAGCTGATGGATAGTACCTCTGAGAAACAGTGGAGTTTTAGATGTGATGAGGTTGATCAGTTTAGGAGCTGCTAACCTGGCTCAGCAGGGAAGGACACTTGCTGCTTTTACAGAGAACTCAGATTTGGTCCCCAGCTTCCACATGAGGTAACGCTCAACTGTCTATAACACTAATTCTAGGGGAGGATTTCACAGCCTCTTCTGTCCTCTAACTACATGTACAAATGTGCACATATCCCCTTTACACATGTACACAACTAAAAATAAATCAAAGCTTTAAAAGATATATTAGCTTAGGAGCTCACAGTATAGGTCTAATAATGGAAATTCAGTAAACATAAAGATAAAATAGATTAGCTATGATCTGTTTTGTTCAATGCATCAAGTGGGCTGAAATGTTCAAAATATTGTAAAATTCCACTTGTTCATTTGTCAACCAACTACCCACATGGAAAACCTTTCATTTAGAAAATGAAAAGTTGATGCATATTGTATATAGTTGACATGTGTAACTGACAGAATCCCACAGAATACATTCTTAATCCTGCCTGTCCCCCTGCTTAACTCTTCAGTCTTCCATCTCTCTGCTCTCACAGCAGCAAAATCAGTTCTATTATCTCTCCATTAAGTAAGTCTTTCCTGAGCTCATTGAACATTGTGTTTTCTGTGCATTTTATCATATTGCAAATGAGCTGCCTAGTTATGAATAAAAGTCTAGAGGGAATCTTGCTTTTCTTAGAATCTTTTCTCTCCCTTCATGAAAATCTTCAGCTCTGGTCAAAGTCCCAAAGGACAGAAGAGGTTTTATGTCTTTTATCTATGTGCAGTGTAATTGCTAAACTCATTGGTACTATAAAGCAAAGCTTACCACATTTGAGCACTCACTGTTTATTATGAATTTTAGTTTGTTAAAAAGTTGTTAGGAACACCAGCTTGGTAGAGGAGAGTTCTCAAAGAAGCATAATGATTTTCCTTGCCCTGAGTCAGGTGTGGATTGAGGTCAGAAGGCTGAGGGTTAGGCTAGGAATGAGACTCACTTATTAACACAAGGAGAGAAGTGATAAATGCCCCAAATCTTGAGTGCAAATCAGATGTGACAAGTCCATGGGTTCTCTTAACCAGCGCTGCCTAATAGGAGCATGATGTAATCTATAGAAACAACTCAGATGTATGATTTTCAGTGTTTTGGTAGGCCCATCAGAAAAGCATAAAGGTGTGTGTGTGTGTGGTGTGTGTGTGTGTGTGTGTGTGTGTGTGTGTGTGTGTGGTGTGTGTGTGTGTGTGTGTGTGTGCATATATATGAATTCAAAGAACAAAATTAATTTAAAAAGTAAAAAGAAATGGGCAATTTCATTTCAATAGTATGGTGTTTAGCTCATTGTCTATAAAATGCAATTGTTATTAATATTTAGCAATCTCTTTTCCATACTAAGTCTTCACAATCAAGTGTGAATTTTACACTTATGAGACATTTTAAGGGTCCCCAGGCCATCTTTGCTGGCCAGCGTGGGTCTAGACAATCTATTAAATGAGTCAAATTGCTTTTAAAATCTTTGTAGGGTCTTTAAAGCCAGATCAAAGCTCTGGCTGAAGCCATGACACTGAAACCATGGCTTTACTACTGTGAGTCCTGACTTCTTTCATGTGTGCTTAGAACTCTAGCCATCTAACAATCATTTTTCTAAAGATTACATTGTCATCCAATTCAATTTTCCACACACTTGAACATCACTTGAACATGTGTTATGAGCACGCAGCACACCCCTGACGCACACATATATTCTTACTCCCTACAGAGTCCTGTCCATGAGCCCCTAGGAGTTGCTTTGGAAATTAGGAAAGCATTTTAAGTATGATTTTCTTTTTGGCACAAGAATTAGTGTTAGTATGTTCTGCTGTAAAATCTGATCTGCCTGAAGTGCAGAGAGACCTCGTGTAGAAGCACATTGAAGGACTTTCTACGGCTGGATGAAAGACAGAGTAGCAGGTGGCTCTGGTGTTTGGAAACACTGCGTGCACTAGAATTCTCTAGTTTTATGTGTTGTGGACCTAAGTGTGGGGCAGAAAGGAGACCCAGCACAGCCTGGTCATCTCTATAAGAAATTCCATGTGATGTACAAGGAAGCTTCTAGACCAGCTTCTAGCAAATTTACAGCAAACGAGGTCAGTTAATACACAAAATCAATGCTATTTCTTTAAACTGACAATAAATAATTAGAAATTTGAAACTAAGAAATCAATAAAACCATTTATAAAAGCTAGTAAAAATTACAAAACACTTAGGGGCAAATTTGACGTAGGGTGTATAGTGGTTTAAACAAGAGTGGCCACCGTAAGTTCATAGGTTTGAATACTTGGTCCACGGTGGGTGGAACTGTTTGGGAAGGATTAGGAAGTGTGGCCTTGCTGGAGGAGGTGTGTCACTGGGGGCAGGCTTGGAGGTTTGAAAAGATTCCCATCATTTCCGGTGTGCATGCGTGTCTCTCTGCCTCTTGGTTGTATCTGAAGATGTAAGCTCTCAGCTACTGGTCCAACACCATGTCTGCCTATTTGCTAGTGTGCTTCCATGCCATGATGGTCATGGTCTCTAACCCTGAAAGCCCCAAATAAACTCTTCTATGTGTTACCCTAGTTATGCTGTCTTCTCACAGGAAGAGAAAAATAATTAAGACAGCTAGTAAGCTCTGCTGAGAGAAATGAGAAATTGGAGGCTAATAATAAGTACAGATGCTTTGCCCATGGTTCAGAGAGTTCCAGTTTTTAGGGTGTTTGCTTTCTCCAGGTATATCAATGCAAGCCAAATCAAAATACTACCGATCTTTTTAAAGAAATAGAAGATGATTTAAACATTCACCCGGGAATTCAAATGACCCAGAAGATATAAAGCCAATATGGGAAACAAGAGCAAAATTGATTTTGAGAAAGCCTTGTGCTTCCCAGGAGGGTAAGGAAGAGAAGAATGCCTTGATAGTAAGTTTATCTCCAAATATGTTCACATGAAAGCTTGTAAACTGTTAATTGTGTTGGGATTTAGGAAAACAAGATAGACTGGTATGCATGGTCTAGATCAGCAAATATCCACCTGGTTGAGGCCACCCACTAAATATTTGTTAGGTATGATTGAAGTCAGTTAGGTAGTGAACTTGAGTGTTTGGGTTATGTTAGAAATAAACTGCATCCATGCTGGATAAATACAATTTTTTTCAACTGACATATTATTTTTATTATCCTGCCAGAGATTTATTCTCTTTTCTATGTATTTTACACCCTTGTGTATTCCTCCAATTCTCCTTTGAGCAGAGGGGAGATCACTGACTGGTTTCCACTCTATTACCATAAGGGTGGAGGGCCAAAGGGCTTATTTATGTCTTCCTCTGTCTAGGCTTCTTGTTTATCTTAGATCCAGCTAGTGCTTGAAGTACAATGGGACATTTCCCAAGACCGGGGGAACAACAGGGAACTGGAGCTGTCATCCAGGCCTTCTCATGTTAGGAAATTTCCCACCATTGTTCCAAGAAGGCAAACACATGGGAACTGCACTGCAGGAAATGGATGGTGTTGCTTAGATGCCACATAGACCACAGTGTCACACAATGTGTTACAACGATGGCATCCTCAACTCAGCATCTTTCCTTGCCGAGAAAAGGTTGATTTTCTAGAGAAGAAATTGTTGACTAGAGTTCACATTTCCTCTTCTTAAGATTTTCTTTATGCTTATGAAAAAATGATAGTAGCAGCAAGTGATACTTAACATAAGACAGTAGGTTGGTGTTTAGGCATGCTACTGCCTTTGATGGAAGTCAGAAAATGCTTGGGTAACTCTTACATGTTAAGAGATGGAAGGAAATTTACTGACGTCTGAGTCTATAGCCTTAAGTATACTTACTTGGGATAATGAAGATTTTACTTTAGAAAAAAAAATATTTTTCAGCCATGCAGCCTATAAAGCAAGTTCCAGGACAGCCTAGGCCACTCAGAGAAACCCTATCTCAAAAAACCAAATTACAAAAAAAAAAAAAAAAAAAGGAGAAAGAAAGAAAAAAATTGAGGCGGGGTCTTACTATGTAGCATTGGATGGTCTAGGACTTGCTCTGTAGACCAGACTGGTCTCAGACTCACAGAAATCTGTCTGCTTTTGCCTCTTGAGTGTGGTTAAGGGCATATGCCATCATGCCCAGCTGCCTTTAAACATTTTGAAATAATGATAATGGAGACACACAGGTGCCATGGGCTTTCTTCTTCACTGCCAAAGCTGCTGTCCCTGTCCCTTCCAGGATGCTTACTTCGAAATCTTCAGGTCTGACTGCTTTTAAATCTCATATTCATTTTTTGTGCTGACTGTCACACTGTCCCTAAAAGAAGGTGATACTTTATTTCTGCCTCATGTCAGTGGTTATTTACATTCTCTAGTGTAATTCACCCAGAAATCTGGCCACTTACAATGTGACTTCCTCAGCTACTTCTCTTTCCTGATGGACCTGTTCTATCAGTACCTAACCATATCAAAGTGTAGCAGTCATAGAAACTTGTTTATACTGGTTGTGATGGAGAATCTTCAATGTCAACTTGACTAGATTTGGAATCACCTAGGAGACACACTTCTGGGTATGAGAGGTTTAACTGATGGGGGTAGGCCCCTCTTGAATGTGGGTGGCACCATCTCATGAAATGGGATCCTACACTGGATAGAAAAAGGGAAAAGGCAGAAGCCAATTGAGTGCCAGCCTTCATCTCTCTGTTTCCCAACAGCTGGCACCCGTGACTAGCTGCCTCACCCTCTTGTGGCCCCATCTAAACCTATTCTCGAAGTCATACTTTCTCAAGTGTGATGGACGACCAAACTCTCAAAGGTATTTTGGCACAACAGTGAGATCAACAGAAAACATATTTGTAGATTGCTTTCTGGCTCTTGTTTGCCCATGCCCCTCCCCCTGCCCTGATTTCTATGGAGACAACATTCTCTAGGCGAGTGTTGACTGGAAAAGAAGTGAGGTGCACTTGTGTTGGTTGAGAGAAGCACAGTGGAAATTGCACAAGAAAACATGAAATCCAGCAGCAGCTTGTTTCTCACAGATCCCAGAGAGCAGAGGGCAGCATGGGTCATCTCCTCCCAGGGACAGTCAGGAAGAGGGCATGGCTGGTGTGGTGATACTCAACCAGCAGATGGGGAAGAACACAGAGAAAGGCAAGAGGAGAGGAAGCTGTGGGCAAAAGCCTTTCCTGGGGTGCATTGTTACCCAAAAGCGTTTCTTAAAGGCTGTTCTGCTTTTGTTAGAATTACCCAATCATTAGTTGCATAAATTAATGAGTTTTACTGAGACATTTGCATGCAGGTGCATCTCTTGCTTTGAGCAAACGCATACATGCTACCTCCCTCTCTGCCTGCTCTTCTTCCTTAACTACTTTGTTTTCTTTCCTCTCCCTAAAGTTGATCCTTTCAAGTCACCATTAAAAAAAAAAATCAGTTTCCACACATACGAGCAAACATGCAATACTTTTATCCCTCTGTCTAGCTAGTCTCACTTAACAAGACAACCTCGATTCTCTGCAGTGATTTCTAATTGGTGGGCTTCCAGCAAATAGTCAAAAGTGTGGGGTGGTCACACTGTGACTGAGCGGAGGTAACTGTAGCACATTTAAGCCATGGTCGGGGGCAGTGGCCAGTCATTGCCCCATAGAGAGATGGCCACCAGGAGGCAACTGTTCAAAGCAGAGACATACTTGACTGACCAACCTGAGGAACCCAGAAGAGGAGGAAACTGAAATCTATTAGTGCCGACCAAGTCCTGTGCCTAACAGGGAGTCCAACTTGTGTTTATAAAGGGTAGTAAAGCAATATAAAATTACAGGAATTCACCACCATGCTACCATCCCTTCCACCAGCTTCATGACACACTTCCTCCCTAGGTTCCACACTTACACCCTGTAAGGCAGCCATATGGAAATCATTTCAGTACTATATATGGCCTGGCTCCCAGCAGACTCTGGGGCTTTGCCATGTTCCATTTGTTTTAAATACCATTTCACACACAGTCTGTGTTTGGGTAACTTCCATGGAGCCTCAGCTTAGTGAGCATTTGCTTTGAAATCTTCCTGATGGACAGTAAAAATGGGGATCAAATCTCCCTATACATTACCTTACTTCACTCACAATTCTACTGTCATTTTGGCAGATCATATTTCTAAAGATGCCTATAACTGTACCTCACACCCTACATTGTCTTATGTACCAGGCTTTTTCTTTGGGACCACCAGCCAGCTCCCAAATCATGACATGGAGATTTATTATTAGTTTTGAATGCTCAGCCTAGCTTAGGCTCATTCCTGGCTAGCTCTTTTAACTTAAATTAACTTGTTTCTCTTTATCTACCTTTTGCCTTGAGACTTCTTACCTTTCTTTCCTTCTGTAGATCTTACTTTTACTGCTTCTCATGTTTAGAGCTGGTGGCTACCTGGCTTCTTGCCCCAGGTATGTTCCTCATTCTCTCCTCCTTTTCTTGTTCTTCCTCTAGAGCCTAGATTTCTCCTCCTACTTATTCTCTCTGCCCACCAGCCCCACCTAGCCTTTCTCTGCCTAGCTATTGACAATTCAGCTCTTTATTAGACCAATCAGGTACCTTAGGCAGGCAAGGTGAAACAGATGCAAACACATCTTTTCATAATTAAACACATATTCTTATATCATTAAACAAATGCAGCATAAACAAATGTAACACACCTTTACACAGTTAAAGTAATATCCCATAGCATAAACCAAATGTAAGACATCTTTACATAGTTAAAATAATATTCCACAACAGTCCTATTTAGTTTATCCCTCAAGAAACTAGAGTTGGTAGCAGAGGTTAGGAGACTCAATTCTTCTCCTCTGCATTTAGTAACTAGTACAATTACAGAGAAACAATGGTCCTGATTTCCAAGACCAGGTCAGGAAAAGACATGTATCTTTGGTCTATTTTTTTGAAATGATGGCTCCCAGGGAAGCTAGATTCTTGTGTATCTCTTAGCTGTCATGTTGGAGAGGGCATGGTGTCAGTGTTTTCAGCAACAGCCCAGACATATGGCCAGGGAAGCTGAAAGAACTTAGTCAAGCAAATAAGACAGCTCCAGACAGCCCAGCTCCAAACACTGAACCGCCACAGCCATTAACGTCCCTGTTGAGACCCAAACACCATAAACTCTGTGCCTTGTCCAACTTCCTAAGGTGCACAGCCATGAGCATAATCAAATGGTTCCTTGAAGCTTGTAGATTTGGGGATAATTTGTTATACAGCACAAGAAAGCAAAATCCTATTAGGTCAATGGGTGTTCACTCAGAACTTCCATGGAGAGATAGGAGATGGCAATAGAAGAATCATCCAGAAGCTCATGGGCCAGCTAGCCTGGAGTACTCAGTGTAGCAGTAGAAAGAAGAGGAGAGACCCTGCCTCAACAAAGTGGAAGACAAGAATCAACTACTGAAAGTTGTCCTATTATCTACACATTTACATCATGGAGTGAGTGTCCACCCATCCACCCTAATACACTCCCCACACTCTAAATTCATTAATTAAAAGTTTGGCTCATTGTCTCCTTATAATGGCTGACCTTGTCAACTTGATTGAATTTGGAATTGTCTAGGAGACACACCTCTGTATGTCTGTTGAGGTGGTTCCAGAAAGGTTTAATCAAGGAGGGAAGAGTCACCCTCAATGTGAACAGCACCATCCCATGAGCTGGGGTTCCAGACTGAATAAAAAAGACAAAAGAGGAGGAAGATCCAAGCACCAGAATTTATGTTTCTGATTTTTTTTTTCGAGACAGGGTTTCTCTGTGTAGCTTTGGAGCCTGTCTGGAACTCACTCTGTAGCCCAGGCTGGCCTCGAACTCACAGAGATCTGCCTGCCTCTGCCTCCCAAGTGCTGGGATTAAACGCGTGCACTGCCGCCGCCGCCACCACCACCTGGCATGTTTCTTGATGGGAACTATCATGTGACCAAGCAGCCCCAAGCACCGGTCTCCATGACTGGCTACCATGGCAGAGTGTATCCTCAAGCCCTGAGCCCCAATGACCCTTCTTTTCTTTAAGTTGCATTTGCTTGTCAAGTGTTTTGTTGCAGTAACAAGAATAGTGACTAATGAACTCCTTCATTTGAAACACTTTTCCTGCATTTACACGCCCCCCATGGCAGGTGGGGAGGGGGAGGGGAGGGGGAGGGGAGGGGAGGGGGAGCCTACTCTAATCATATCTCACTCAGCCAGGCCCTGGTGGTGAACACCTGTAATACCAGCACTCAGAAGGAGAAATGCAGTAGTCTGAGGCCAGCCTGAGCTACAGAGTATGGCCTTGTTAAAAGGAAAAGAAAAAACTCCTCAGGATCATTTTATGCTGGAGTAATTGCCCCAGTTATAGAGACAGATATAAGAGAGAAGAATAAGAAAGATAGCAATAACAAAAAATAATTTTAAAAAATGACAAAGAGAAAAGAATGTTGCTCAGTGTTTGCTAAGTGATCTGAACTAGTAAACTGTTTTGGGGTTTTTGTTTTTGTTTTTGTTTATTCATGATCTTATAAATCTGAAACAGAATTAGCTCACAAGGTAAGTGTAACTTCTAATTTACAGATTAGTGAAATGATGTTCAAAGAATTTAAGTAGAAGCCATCTGTGGTGGCAACACACATTTAATCCCAGCATTCTGAAGGCAGAGGGAGACAGATCTCTCTGAGTTAGAGGCCAGCTTGTTCTACATAGTGAGTTTCAGGAAAGCCAGAGCTACAAAGTAAGACCCTGTCTCAAAAACAAAAAACAAAAACAAAAGAATTTAAGTAACTTCATAATGTCAGTAAATGCTGGCACTAGTTTTTTTTTTTGTTGTTGTTTTGTTTTGTTTTGTTTTAATAAGTGTAGCTCTCTCTAAATTTCATGTTCTCCCTCTTTAAAAAAGGTGAATGCTGAAAAAATATCCAAATAGCCCACATGGAGCAGTGTTCAAACAGGCTTACTTGTAACCCAAGGATCACTTTGATTGCAACACTATACAGAATTCAACTCTCTGTTATACCACCTATTTGAATTTGACCCCAACACACTCTTCTCCAGATGTCTGAGCACAGCCAGGATCTCCCAACTAGCCTAGAGGCCAGTGCCTGGTTCAACAATTCAGTCTATGGAATTCAAAACCATTACATTGTACTGCATAGAAGGTGGTAGAGTAATGCAGCAGATGGCTCCCAGCTATAAGTTGCTTCATACCCAAAAATACATTTATTTTTGGGCTCAAGAAAATTGGCGCCCTCACAGCCATCTGGTCAACCTCTCTAGTGGTACTGCTCATAGCAGCCCCTGTGAGTTGAGCTGGTTTTCTTAACCTTATATGACAAAGTGTGCATATAAAAGTTCTGTTTGCTAAGGCAACATAATGATTACAGAAGGGATAAAGAAATGAAGGACCAGAATCAATTATCTAGGTTCTCTATCAATTTACTCTCGGGTTGGAAGGCATTCTCTGAGGCATTGTATAGTTTTGGGACTATGCTCTCTTGAAATCAGGTTTAGGTTCCTAAGAACACACCCAGGGTCCTATAACTGATTAATACATTCCAGATCTGCAAAGCAAAGAATTGCTCTCCAGAAACATCTTTCAATGGCTTTTGCTTTAATTTTCTGCTTCATCAACTATTTCTTGATCCACTATTGTAGAGCACTCCATGTGGCTACACAGAGAACAGCAGGAAGCAGAAAATGGGATCACTACCTTTACAGTATTTGCTGGTCCCTGAGTGTTAGCTGCTAGGTAAGTAGGTACCGTTAGGGGTAATCCACAATCACCTTCAAAGTGTCCTTTTCTTTATTTTCAGCTTAAATTTTATGGTACAAACTGAGCATCCTCAGGGATATTTCTGTGCATCTTTCTTATCTTTTAAAGGTGTGCTCCATGACCTTGAGCTAAAATATGCTTCAGAGTTTGTTTCTTAAATGTTAGCCTTAACATTTATCAGTAATGTACCCTGCTTTAAAGAACTTCCCTGTGTGAGTGTACATAGACTCCTGAATACAATCCCCCACTTTCTTTGTTGAAGGTGTTGCTTTGGAGATGACTGTTGACTGTGATGCTTTCCTTACCTGCTGCAGGCAGTAAATCCTTCTCTACTCTTGTGTCTTCAACATTCTTGTTTTGGCACTGAACTCATCAAAACCCGAGTGTATTGTGTCCAGTTATACAGGTTGTTCCCAAAATACCAGCAAAGAACACAGCCAGGAGATGACTATTCCAATAGGCAGTTGCATTTTTAATTTCAATTATGGATTTATTCTTATTGCTTGATGCAGTATGAACCTTCAAGCCTCATTGTGAACTAGACATATAGCTATAGGGGAGAAATAATTGGTCCTATACCCCAAGTTTAACTGACTGATAGTACCTAGTGGTTACACTAAGGGTACAGCTTTCAAAAGGTCTCTGGCATTTCAACTTTTGGAGAGGGCAGAACACAACTCTCCATGACCTATACATGCTGACTTTTAGTTCAAAGTCAGTACACATAGTCAGATATATAATTATGATAGACAACAATTTACATGTAAGCTACTTTACCAGTAAGTGGCACTTTGGCTCTTCAGTCTGAATGTACTTCACATGACCATCCACCACAATGAAGAAAAAAAAATACAAATCTTCTCTCTAGAAATTCTACTGTTTAGAATATGATGTAAGAAGTCAAATTGTATTCTCAGACCTGCTGAGTGGAGCAGCAGACTCAAATGTTAGGATGGAAGATTCCAGACATCCCAGTGGTGAAAGTTTATATTCATTTCAATGGAGAAATGAGGACATTAGAAAAAGTAGGAAATGAACTTAGGGAAACATAACATCAGTTCTCAAAGTAGAGAGAACTGGAGGGTGTGGAGAAAGGGGGAAGGAGAGAAGCACAAAAATGGACGAACTGCTAGAAAGCAAAACAGAAACAGAAAACTGAACCGAAGCCTGGTTTACATCATAGATCCTGTTCAACATGACTAAAGCAGGACTCAATTTAGTTCCCAGCAAATGACACCCTTCCCCACAGAGCACCCAGTGGCTCACAGCAGAAAGTCACTTGAATAGACCATCAAAATGGATCTGAGTTTATATTCAGCATTCCTAGAACTGTTTTCTTTCTTGCTAATGAAAAGTCAGAATTTCCTAGAACATTAGAATGTTCTCTAAGAACTTAAATATATATATATATAGATAGATAGATAAATATATATATAAATGAATTATATTTTAACATGTTTTATCCCCCCCTCTCTCTCCTGTAGCAAAATGTTTTCCTGTGTCCCACCCAGTCCACAGCTACTCAGACCCAAGTAAACACACATAGGCATATATTAATTAAAACTGCTCAACTATTAGCTCAGGTCTACCACTAACTACCTCTTACACTTAAACTCAGCCCATTTCTGTTCATCTATATGTTGCCACGTGTTCCATGACTTTACCTGTGTGCCATTACATACTGGTCCCTGGACAGCAGGCTGGCATCTCCTTACTCAGCTTTTTTCTTCCCAGAATTCTCTTTGTCTCTTATCCCGCCTATACTTCCTTGCCTGGCTACTGGCCAATCAGCATTTTATTAAACCAGTGTACAAAAGCATTATCCCACAGCATTTTCCCTTTTCTGTTTAAGTAAAGTTTTAACTTTAACAGTAAAACTATATATAACAAAACAGTTATCAAGCAAGAATTACAATTACAATATCTAGTCTATTTATATTTGACAAATTCAAAGAAAATATTCTATTTATCCTATATTTGTGAGTCTAAGGTTTCATAGCTAACTTATCTTTTATCATAACTAAGGAAAATCATAACTATCTAGTCTTCAACTACATCAAAGACTTCAGAAGGATATAATATCCAAGTAAACAGGAAGAGCATTGTAAGCAACTTCCAAAAAAATCTAGAATGACAGAGACAGCTGGCTACCTGGACAGTTATCCAAAGTTCCTCTGCAATGTGGGGGCATCCATTCTTCAGCCCACAGGCCTGGAGTTGCTTCTTCCTGTGTCTGGCGGTTTCTTCTGTGAAGCAAAAACTTGAAGGACCATTTTGCCTTGCAAAGTTCAGTGGTCACCTTCCTGTGGGTCCTGCATGTCCAGTCGATATAATGCTGTGGTAGGATAATGCTTTTGTACACTAGTTTAATAAAACGCTGATTGGCCAGTAGCCAGGCAAGGAAGTATAGGCGGGATAAGAGACAAAGAGAATTCTGGGAAGAAAAAAGCTGAGTAAGGAGACGCCAGCCTGCTGTCCAGGGAACAGCCTGGCACACAGGTAAAGCCATGGAACACGTGGCAACATATAGATGAACAGAAATGGGCTGAGTTTAAGTGTAAGAGGTAGTCAGTGGTAGATCTGAGCTAATTAATAGCCGAGCCATTTTAAATAGTATTAAACCTCTGTGTGATTATTTTATAAGCAGGCTACAGGACTGCAGGGCCCAGGCAGGACCGGAGAAACTTTCAGCTACACTCTCCTCTCTCTCCCTCTCTCTTCTCCTCTCTCTCCCTCCTCTCCCTCTCTCCTCTCTCCCCCCCTCTCATTAAATGTAGAGAGCAGTATAAAAGAGCCAAGAGGTATAATTGTGGCATGATAGTTGAGTGAGTTACAAAATGAGTCAGGGCAGTAACTACGGCATTAGAGTCAGTGCTTCTCGGCTGTACTCTCGTACTTCTCCAGCCTCTGAGAGCTCACCATCAGCACCCTCATTTGCGGTCCTCTGCCAAGGTGGTCATACTTTAACAAGCCTTACTTTATTGATTCTGTACTTTCTTTGCCCACCCATGCCTCTCTCACTTGACTTTCAGCTTATAGCCATTCACCACATGAAAATATCAGCCCTAACAAGATGATTAGATGCAAACTTCAGAATAATAACCATGCAATATGGAACGTGCCATCAGTGTGGTGTCCGTGTAGTATATATTATGGCAAAACCCTGGTAATTGCCTGTCTGGTTTAATTTTCAGCTGAGTAGGGGGAAAATTCATCTGAGGCTGGACTCTTTTCCTCTGTTATTCTTATTACAAGTATTCGTACTGGTCAGGGAGCCACAGAAACCCATCATTCTAGTTTTCAACTTGGCAGATTTTCCGAGTTGGAAGCTCTAACCCTAACGTAAAGCAGTCTCCCCTGCTCGGCTTTCCAGAGTTCTTACATTTTCATTAGAAATGAAATTCATGTAACCTTTAGATAATCCAAAATAGGAGTGTGCTATGAAATTATGGGGTAGCTAAACCCCGGGGTAGAGAGTGGTGTGACCCAGGGTGAGGACGTGGTGTCCTCAGCCAGCCCGTCAACACATGGCTTCACTCACAAATGGCCTTCTTCCATCTTGAAGATTTGCTGTGGTCTTCCTACCCCAAAGAAAAGGTGGCCCAGTGGCTTGAAGGCAGGAAGTGGGATGGAAAATATCTGCCACGGGTTTTCAGCCTCTTCTTTTGGTACCTGCTACAGCCATTAGCTTCCAACTTAAGGTCTGAGGAACATTTGGCATGATGCTTTGATTTTTAGACCTGCACAAATGTCTAGTGAGTGTTCGGGGTCAGGGAGATCCCAAATCTAGGCTGGAGCTACGAGGGAGAATGCTTGGAGAGGGAACACAAGTCACAGAGGATGCCTGAGTAAGTCTTCATGTACCTCTAGCTGTATCTATCTACACAATGACATCAATATGGAGGCGGCCAGGGAACAGGAGATGATACTAGTCTGGTAAAAAGGGTGGGCATAAAAATGCCAATTGTTAGAAATTTTAAGTGAATAAGAAAAGGGATGGTTCTGTGTTTCCAAGAGCTGAGCTTGAGTGTTTTTCTTTTCACCAGGGACAGTCCTTTCAGGCTACCAAATTCCCTAGGCTAGACAACTTAAGTGACAGACATTTGTTTCTCACACTTTTGGATCCTGAGAAGTCTAAGAACAAGACCAGCAGATCTGGTTCCTGGTGCAGGCTTGCTTCCTGGTGTAGGTGGCCATCTTCTGTGTTCCCCCATGGCAGAGAGGGCAAGAACTCTAGTCTGTCCCTCTTATTACAAGGTCGCTAGTCCTGCAATGGTGCATGGTGTGTGTGTGTGTGTGTGTGTGTGTGTGTGTGTGTGTGTGTGTCTCGGGGGATCACTGTCATGATGTCATCTAAACCTAATACTCCCAAAGGCTTAACCTCCAAATATTGTGATCAGGATTTCTGTATATGAACAGGGCAGGGCAGGAGGAATGGGGGGACACAAACATCCAGTCACAGCACAGCCACCACCAGTACTCACTGTTGTAAGATGAGAAATGGACCTATTGAGCACACTCCTCCCCAGATGCCTATGGGTGGGGTCACTATAGCCCACAAAACTGTTCTTACTCAAATCCACAGCCAGTTACCAGAACTCCAGTGATGGCTCCTCAGACAGGCTAAGCATAGCTCTAAGACCGTCTTTTATTATTAGTCATGCAAATGCTTCCCACTGGTGTGCCCAGCCCAGAGTGAGCGGGAGTTGGGGCACGGCACTTCAGCAGCTTAGGTGTAAAGGTCACAGTGAGCCTTGGGAGAATCATTCAGTTTCTTCCCTCCTGTCATGTGACTCCTGGTTTGAGGTCACAGGGGACCCCCAAATGCTATGGTCAGTGCTAACTTAAGGCAGCAAAAGTATCCTCCCCACATTTTCTTTTTTCTGTAGATTTCAGTCTCTTGTAATCCGTAGATTTCAGTCCCTTGTAATCCATAGATTTCAGTCCCTTGTAATCTGTAGATTTCAGTCCCTTGTAATCCATAGATTTCAGTCCCTTGTAATCCGTAGATTTCAGTCCCTTGTAATCCATAGATTTCAGTCCCTTGTAATCCGTAGATTTCAGTCTCTTGTAATCTGTAGATTTCAGTCCCTTGTAATCCGTATATTTCAGTCTCTTGTAATCCGTAGATTTCAGTCCCTTGTAATCTGTAGATTACAGTCTCTTGTAATCCATAGATTATAGTCCCTTGTAATCTGTAGATTTCAGTCCCTTGCTACGCAAGTAAGTGTAAAAGTTTGAGGGATAAAATTTTTTGAGGGGGGTGAGTTGACATTTGTTTTTTTTAATTGAAAATTAACTTTTTGCTTACAGTATATTCTGATCACCATTTCCTCTCTTTCTCTTCACAGATCCTTTCCACCTTTCACCCATCCAACTCCACACCATTTTTTTCTCTCTCTTTAGAAAACTATCAGGCAAATAAAATAACAAAAAGTCCAGAATTAAAATACACCCCCCCAAACAAAACAGATCTCACAAAATCAGAAACCATAATATACAAGCAAAAGGTCAGTAAGGTTAAAAAAATTCTCCCCAAATACCATTGAGTTAGTTTTGTTTTGGACTTCTACTACTGGGCACGGGCCCTGCCCTTAAGTGTGTAAGTGTGGTTTATTCACCAGTGAGACTCTGCTGAAGAAAACTATTTTTCCTGCATGAGCAGTTGTCAGCTGGAGATAGCTTCTTGGTTATGGGTGGGAACTTGTATCTATTTCTGCCTCTCAATGCCAGACCCCATCTGGTTTGGACCTATGTGGCCACTGTGCATGCTGCCACAGTCCCTGTGAGTTCATATATGTGTCAGCCCTGTTGTGTCTGAAAGACACTGCATCCTCAGAGGGAGGATACTCCATCCCCTTCGGCTTTCCCAATCTTTCTGCCTTCTCTTCCACAGAGTTCCCTGAGCCCTGAGGAGAGGGTTTGATGAAGGCGTCCTGTTTAAGACTGAGTGTTTCAAAGCCTTTCTTTTTGTGTATTGTACAGTTCTGGGTTTCTGTATTAGTTCCCTTCTACTGCAGGAAAAAACTTCTCTGATAGTATCTGAGCTAGACACTATCACTGTCTGGAGGGCCAGCCTCCAGCAGCATCCAGGGTATACAAAAAAAAAAAATCCATGAATCCAAGACACTCATTTATGAGTATAACACAATGTCATTAGGAATCATTTTGTTGCCATGGTCCTTTAGCAGAACAGTAGTATTTGATTATCCTCTAGGTCCATGGTCTATTGAGTCTCAGGTTCTTGGCATCTGAGCAGTGTCAGGGATTGGTTCTGTCTCCTGGAGGGGTCTTAATCCAATCAAATGAGGACTGAAATTTTTGAAATCTCCATGAACTGAAATGAGAATTGGTGGAAACATAGATCTCACTTGTTGTATAATCAATGGTATATTTTTATAAACACAACCTCAAAGTTCTTTTAAAACAGCATGCCTATGAGAAGGAAGCAGCTGATGTCATTTGTTTTTTTCATTTAAGTCATCAAGAACCATAGCCATCCCTTAGACCTTAGGAAAATACCAGTTACCATTTGCCATCTTTTAGCGTAAACCAATGTTGGTGGGAAGGAGGAGTCTGGTTAAAGAAGGAAAAAGACACAGTGTACGGGGAAGAATCTATGTACCAAAGAACAAGGTCGCTAATGAAGTGACGTGGTTAACCAGAAGTTGGCTTCGAGGATGGAGATTCCAAGCCCCTGAGCAACGCTATTCCTCATGCTCCAAGTCTGTCTATCTTGTTTTCAACTCCTTGCCTGGCGGTTTGTGGGTTGAGCTCACTGCTGGGCCAGTACTAGGAGCTAAACACACAAATGCACTGAAGACTTAGCTCACATCCCCTTAGAGGGCAAGAAGAGCTAGGATTTCACGACCTTCCTCCGGAATTCAGCACTGTCTCCAAACCGGAAGTGAAGCTGTTTACAGCCACTGTCTCCTTTGGGTCCCAGGGTGTTTCCCTGGGATATATTTGGTAAAAGTGGAATTCTAAATTTGATGGAGAAAACAATCACTTGTTATTTATAATAAGAACTAAATGTTTTCCTCTGTTTTTCCACACGCAACCTTGGTTATTTAGAGCAGTCATTTATGGTTTGGATCCAAACTCAGCATGAAAAAATAAATAAATAAAACATCAGTCCACCAGACCAGTAAACTCTGTTGAATACTTACTGTCTTCCTGGGGTTACAAAGAACTGTTAGATCCAGGACCTATAATGAACCTATAACCAGGCCACAGGACAGAAAGGTTATTCATGGTGTTTCCTCATCACTGCATTCCCCACACCTAGCACTGTATTTATTTAGTAAATTCTAGGTGCTCTACAAATATTTGTCAAGTACATGAATGAGATCAGTGTCTCATGAGGATACCAAGTACGTTCCAGGTGAGAAGTGAGTAGGAATGGCTGTGTAAAGGAGATGGAATTTTAGCCATGCTTTCAGGAAGGGGTAGGGCTCCATGCAGTCAGTAGGGGGCAAGGGAAGGAGGTAGCTCCTTTGGGTAAGGAGACTTAGTTGAGCCTGGAAATTGAGAGACCCAAGCACTTTCAGGAGATAGAATGGCTGGTGTGTAAGAGATTCAGAAGTAGGAGAAAGGGCTGAGAAAGGTGGATTGGGGTCAAACTGGCTAGGAGAGAGGATCATGGATACTTGGAGAGGTGTTGATGTGTATGAATGCATAGAGCCCTGGGTGGTCTCATCTTGGGCGCTCCTCCCTGCATTAGCTTTATCCAAAAAAAAGAAAGGAGAAAGAAAGAAAGAAAGGAAGAAAGGAAGAAAGAAAAGAAAAGAAAGAAAAAAAGAAAAAGAAAGAAAGAAAGAGAGAAGGAGAGAAAGAAAAGAAAAGAAAAAATAAAGAAAGAAGGGAAGGAAGAGGGAGGGAAGGAGGGAGAAATCACCTGCCTTCCTTTGTACTTTTCCAAGTGAGTCATGGGATTATAATGTTCACAGCTAATTTTGATGTAAAGATAGGAACAGAAAGAACAAATCTCATAAGCTCCAAAAGATTGCTCTTTACCAAAAAAAAATTAGTGGGGGGAATAAGTATTGAGAGTGAGAGGAAGTGTTGATGCTCAGAAATGGCACCTCAAATCTGTCCTTGGACTTAAGGGAGGCAACTTTCAGAGGGCTTTCTCAAAAACTATCTTATCACCTGAACCCCAGACCCAACAAAAATGAGTGTGTCTTTCTGAAATATCCCCAACAAAGGGAACCTGAACTCACTTGATGGGAGATGACCCTGAAGTCAAGCAACACCCAGAGCCCTGATGACATTTGTCCCCACTGTCCTCAGTCTTTAAGGCCCGTTCCTTCTTCTAAAAATTCTTCTTCTTCTAAGTTGGCTACAGTCCTCATTTTCCCTCCCTCAAGAAGGTGGCATTGAAGCTTCTAGATTCCGTTGTTTTTTGGGTACTTTATCTTCCTATGATGCCCCAATGTACAAAACAGCTTAGTAAGTTTCTCTCCCATTCATATGTACACAGTCAGTTAATTTCTAGGTCTCAAATACTGACCCTCCACAGGAGAAAGAGGATTCTTTGGCCCCTGTAGTTAAAAAGACAGTGGGGGCCTGGAGGGTGTCATTCCTCTGAGTAGAACTGCGTCTTCTCCTTCCACCTCTGCAAAACTAAATGATCTCAGAAAAGCCCCATAACCTGATAATGTCTTAAAAAACCCAAAAAAGTAAGGGAAAAAATAATTAGAAAAAAACGGAATAAAGAAAATCAAAACTCCTAAGATTAGATTTCTCAGAAAGATAGTTACAGGAAATTGCTTCTATGGCAGGCAGAAGAGAAAACTTTTCTGTAATTAGCTTCCCTATCCATGTTGCAATAATATTATTTATCTTTATTGAAATGATCAGCTGGCCTCCCATCCCTTACTATGTTATTAGCTGTCTAATTAGTTCCCTGTCCTTGTTGCTATAACAATGTAATTGACAAGAAGCATATTAAGGAAGGAAGGAAGGAAGGAAGGGGTTAATTTGGCTCATAGTTCCAGGGACTACAGTTCATCATGGCAGCAGGAACCTGAGGTGGCTGGTCACATTCAGCCCACAGTTGAGAAACAGAAAGGGACAAATACTTGTGCTCCTCCTACTTTTCCCTGTGTATTCCAAGGGGCCAGCACGTGGAAGGGTGCTGCCTTATCTAGGATGGGCCTTCTCCATCTAGAGACTCCCTCACAGACATGCCCAGAGGTCTGTCTCTGCATGGCTCTAGGTTCTGACAGGCTGACTGTCAGTATGAACCACGTCAGATGAGCATCCCTGCATCTGGTCCTTTATCAAGTTCTCTGACTCAGGGCATGCTGGGACCTCCTGGAGAATGGGAGAACATTACTGGACACAGAGTAAGAACTCAGCAAACTATATCCTATATGGAATTCTAGAGGGACTTTGGACTTCAGTCTCCTGAGGAGTCTCCCTAGCCACATGAGCTGCAGACAATGGACTTTCTTGGTGTCTCACAGGCAACCGTGGGAATGAATGGACATGTGTACACACACACACCACCACCACCATCTTCCAAAAACCAAGTGTTACCTTTCAAAATCATGTTCTCCATTTCAATATGAAGGAATCTGCATGCTTTCTTAATATAGTTCAATCTATGCTATGTTAATACAGTAATTGTCTTCCATCACATTTACTCTTTACATCTATTAACTCCTTCAGTCCCACCCAGTAACTCTAGTCTCCCCCAAGGTGGGATTTAGGTCATCCTCCGCCCCTAAACTCCCATCAAAGAATTTTGGGGTCAGTCAGAGAGGAACACGTAAAGCCTTGCAGATGCCTCTGTGGCAGCGGTTCTCAACCTTCCTAATGCTGTGACCCTTTAATACAGTTCCTCATGTTGTGGTGACCTCAAACCATAAAATTATTTCATTGCTACTTCATAACTGTAATTTTGCTACTGTTATGAATGGTAATATAAATATCTGTGTTTTCTGATGCTCTTAGGTGATCCCTGTGAAAGGGTCGCTCAACCCCAAAGGGGTCACGACCTGCAGGTTAAGAACCACTGGGTGGTGGTGGCATAGCCTTTAATCCCAGCACTCGAGAGGCAGAGCCAGGCGGATCTCTGAGTTTGAGGCCAGCCTGGTCTACAGAGTGAGTTCCAGGATAGGCACCAAAGCTACACACTACACAGAGAAACCTTGTCTTGAAAATCAAAAAAAAAAAA
>CABHPP010110400.1:0-18261 GCA_902168425.1 Peromyscus attwateri
AGGTCACGTAAACTGTGAAAGGGAAATGCTAAGTGAAAATCCATACAATGAATGGAAATGGCAAAAACTGGGGCCGCTGTGCAAATGATGACAGTTCAGAAAGTGCTGGTTTGAGCCATGGGCGTGGTGGATAAGGTCACTCAAAGAGTAAGATGAGAAGAAAAGAGAGTTGACATTGGGTGGCGGGAATGGAGAAGAAGAGCCCATGAAGGAGACTGAGGAAGAGCAGCCAGACGAATAGGAGGAGAACCAGAAGATGGTCTTTGGAGTCCATATGAAGAGTTCTCAGAAGGAGGAAGTGGTCCACAGTGTCAAGTAAGTTGCAAGCTGAAAAGTGCTCTTTGGATTTAACAATTAAGGTAGACTATTTAGCTGGAATCATCTAAAAATAGACTTTAAAAAAATCATCTCCAATGTTTGTTAATAATAGTTAGTATTTATTGTGTTTCTTAACATGCCTGGTATCGTGAAAGCACTTTACATGTGTTAACCGATTAGTCAGGAAGATAGTATTTGTTATTCACACTTGGTGTGTGAAGAAACCGAAGCACAGAAAAGCTAAGTAACTTGCCCAAGATCACACACCCGGGCAATGGGAGCATCAGGGTTCCAGTCCACTCAGTCTGGCCCCAGAATTCATGCTCTGAACTGTTTTGCCACATTGCCTCTCTAGTTAAACAAAGTGGAACATTAGAAACCTACACCAGCATTGTAATCACAGTACAGTTGTTGCTGTGTGTGTTACCATGAGATCTGCTGGACTTCAATGATTAGCATCATGTCAGAGTGGCTTGAGTCTGCCGATTGTATTGTAATGTTCACCATGGTGGTGACTGTGGGTTATGACAGTTCTTGTCTCTTTCTGTATTCATAGTAAAAAAAAATGTGAACTTAAAAGTATATGTTCTGAGGCTAATATATTCCCTATTATGTGCTTTATTTTGGGTACTGTGGTGTCTTTATTTTTTCCAGCTATTATGTAAATTCCTTAAATTCTGGAAGTGTTGTTCATGCAGAACAGGTAAACTTCTCAGGTGTTATAGGTGACCATTTTATTTGTAGATAGTCATTAATGACCTTATTCAGAGCAGTTTCCTTCAAATGGTAGAAATGGAACCAAATTGTAGGAACCCAAAAGTGAGTGAAAATGGAGGACTCAGTAGAAAAAGGAAGAAAATTTCTTGGGTAGGTTGAAGAATAGGAGGCAGTGGGAAAGAAGACAGCTGGCTGGTGTGGTCAGAGAGGAGTTGATCAGTGAGGATTAAAACTGGCTTAGACAGTCGATACTGGTGTGAGAAGTGGCCCTGGGAAAGAGGAGCCTGGTGAGGTAGGCAGTAACACTCTGAGAAGGCATCATCAGCATAGGCCTTAATATGGCTGGTGTGGTGTACTTGGAAGAGGGAAGACTGATTGCCAGTGTTCTTGATAAGGAAAAGTAGCTGTAGTGAATTACTGTGTGTGAGAGATCGTGAGGCCAGAGCACTGGGGTTGAATCTTCCCTCATTTGGTGACCTTGAGCAAATTACTTCATGGTACTGAAGTGTTTCCCGTTTGTACAGTGGAGATGGTGATGTGAGTCTACTGTGAAAAGTGACTGTGAGGACTAGTGAGAAGTTGCCTTTAATATAAAGCACTTGGTACAGTGTGTGATATGTAGTGTGTATAGTTATTGAGTAAGCTTGCTCTTCACTTTTGATATTGTGAGGTTTTCACAAATCAAACTGAACATACTGCTTGATTGAAAAAATATGTGTGTGGATGGTCTATTTAAAGATAAACTTGACCTAACAACAGTAGAGTTCGAAAGAGACAGGGGAGGGTATGATGATGGTGTTGGTGATGGGAAGAAGAGACTGTGATTACTTGTCAAGAACTAGAAGTAATGAAATGCTGAGTTTTCAATGATACTGTAGCTCTAATCTGAAAAATCCTCATTATTGAACTTTGTTTAGGGGGAAAACAGCCTGAAACTTCACACTAGTTTTCTTCCTCCACTGAAATACACACTAAAAATGTCTTTTGCTAAAGTGAAGTAGGAGCGCTGGCTGTACTTGTAGTAGTTGAGAGAGTAGCAAGCAGGGGTTCGTAGAATGGTAGGTCTGGATGCGTCCATGGAGGGCCGAGTGTTACAGCGAACCACTCCAACTTTGCCCTCTGCCCAAGAAGAGATTTACTGAGAGATGAATAGGAACTAGGGACATGAGCAGCTGACAGGAAGTGGTTTCTCAGTAGAGTCAGGATGGTTGAGAATATAGCACTTTGTATGCTGGGAATGGTTTATTTTAGGGTATGGTATGTAGCGTGTAGGGAATTACACTGTAGGAGAATGTCATTTCTACATTCAGCCAACACTTTTTAAAGGTGTAGTTTGCTAGGCACATACAGAGTAAGATGCCCTTCTGCCTAAGGGAGACATGTATATCATGAGTTCAGAGTAGAGCTGGTGAATATGTGAACCTAAAGAAAAGAGAAGTAGAAAAGAAGATTAAGCTGTTTAGAAAAAGAACAGTGGATTAGGGATGAGACCTCAGTGTTCTGATTGGAGTTACTTCCCTAGGATACAGGCCCCAGATATTGTTCTGATATACCATAGGGAAAACTGCTGCTGCCCATGGTGCCTTAGGCGATGGTTGATCTGAGTGTGTGTTGTCTCCTTAGGACTGTACACCATGGATGATTTTGCTGAGGGAGACTTCACTTTGGCAGATGATACCTTGTTGGAAGGTTGCCCTTATGAGGATGACTGTATCTGTGCCCCTGACTTTACCACTGATGATTATGTCCGAGTGACTGAGCTCTACTATAATGGAGTGGTAAGTAGGCTTGTTGAAAGGTTTGTGTCCCAAAGGCTTTCTACTGGAGAGGGGCTTTTGTGGCATATGAGTATGTGCAGGAAGGTACACATGCTTCTGAGGAGGTGATTTCAGAAGGGAAGGGAAGTAGAGAGTGGAGGTAAGAAGTAGATGTTTTGACTGGAGATTAACCAAGCTCCTGAGGAGGAGCTGTAGGGACACTCTGCAAACCCCATGAGAATGCCCACAGGAGTGTAGAAACCACAGGTCATACATACTTTCACATTTTACCAGATAAAAATCAGAATGAATTTTCTTCTTTTAGGGTATGCAATATAAAGATTATGCCCAAAGTGAGAAAAATTTAGGTGAGTATGTTAACACTTTAATGCTAATTTATTGAAGACTGTAAAGGGGAGTCTGGCCATTCAGTCATAGCAACATAACAACTTATGATGTATTTTTAGTTTGATTTGGTGAAACAGGCCTGTAATCCCAGCACTTGGGAAGGAGGCTGAGGCAGAGGGATTGGAAGTTCAGGGCCAGCTTTGATCAACATGCTGAGACTCTTGTCTCAGATTAGAAACTGTAATCTTTTTGTTAAGCTAGAATTCAGCCATTACTTAAATATTCTTTTTTTTTTTTTTTTTTTTTGGTTTTTCGAGACAGGGTTTCTCTGTGTAGCTTTGCGCCTTTCTTGGAGCTCACTTGGTAGCCCAGGCTGGCCTCGAACTCACAGAGATCCACCTGCCTCTGCCTCCTGAGTGCTGGGATTAAAGGCGTGCGCCACCAACGCCCGGCAAATATTCTTAATATCTAATAGATTGACTATTTTATTCCTTCAGTTTTTGCCTTTTTATACCTATTTTACTTTTTCCCTGTTAATGGCATTGATTCATTTGTAAATACTAATTTTAAACTTTTTTAATTTTAATTAAGAATATGACATCTGCAATATATGGTGTAGTAAGCCACTTTCTATCCTGCAAGATTACTGTGACACCATTAAGCTATATATCTTCTGGCCACTTCTTTTTCAACATCAGCACAGTTCTATAATATCAAGATTGCATCCCTGTGTGGAAGCCACGTAAGTTACTATGGAATAATAATTTTAAGAACTGTGATAGCACATTGTACAGTATGAGGAATATCAAGGAAAATGGGAGGCCTCTGCCTCTTTCTTGAATGCTGTTTAATTTTTTGTTTGTTTAGTTGGATAGAAAAAGTAAAGACTTGGGATTTGAATATAAATGAATAATTATTACATTTTAATGAATTACCTGAATAGAATAGATTGTAAACTTGAAGCTGAGTAAAAAAATTAATAAGCTCATTTATAAATACCAGTGTTACAGGAGAGAGGAAAAGATACAGTGTCTGGTTTGTTTATTGAACACCTGATGTATTGTTACCTAGAGTAAAGAAAAAGAACTTTCCACATAGTTTAAATAAAACTATAAATATAAAGTTCATATAAATGTAACATTCAGTAAATAAGTACATTTGGGATCCTAATCTTAAAAAAAAAAATTGTCTTTAAGCCGTTCTCGTGCTGCCGAGATAAGTTTGAAGAAATTACAACATCTTGAGTTGATGGAAGACATTGTGGATTTGGCAAAGAAAGTTGCAGTAAGTGGTAGATGTGGTTCCCGTTCATTAGACTGTAAATGAATAGGAGCTGCAGAGACGGCTCAGTGGGTAAGAGTGCTTGCTGTGTGGACTGGGGGGCCTGAGTTTGCATCCTAGCCCCCCTGTAAAAATGTGGCCCTGTGACCTCAACACTGTGGTGGGGGGTGGAGACAAGAGGCTCCCTGGAGTTTGCTGGCCACCAGCCTACTTCTAGATTCAGTGAGGAGAGACTGTTTCAAAGGTGGGAAGTGATAGAGCAGCATCTGGTGTCGTCCTCTGGCCTGCATGTATGCATGCATGCATGCATAGGTGTGTGCACCACCACACACAAGCTCATGTATCAGACATCCATGCACTGTACTGTGTTACACACACACACACACACACACACACACACACACACACACACGAAAGGAAAAAAGATGAGCAAGCAAACACAAGGATGTAAGTACATGATGTTTGTCCTCCGTTTCGAGTTTATATAGCAGTTAGCAAGACAGTGCTTTATTTTTTGTGTCCATGGACATGCTCAGTATTGAAAACGATAAAGCTGATAGACTGGATCCATGTGCCCCAGTGGGTATCAGGATTGCATCTTGCTAAGGAATAGAAGCTGGGACTCATTATAAATGACTGTGAGCCCTGGTCTATGAAGCCTCTGTCACGGGCTCTGAAACTAATGGTGGTCTTTTGACATGAGTACCACGTCAACAGGTAATTTGTATTGGAGAGTCCGTCAGGGAAGACCTGAGGTGGCATTCTGTACTGTCGTGGATCTTCCCATATGATTCTTTTCTTCTTGCAGTTTTTGGTACTGTTCTAGTTGAAGCTTACATTTGGAAAAGGTGTTTTCTGCTAAAATCAGTTGTAATAACATACAGCTGATGAATGTACCTTTATTAAAAGTCTAGGTGTAATGAACTTCAAAAATCTGTACATTTTATGTTTCTCTGTGTAACTGCCCTTGCTGTCCTGGAACTCACTCTGTAGACCAGGCTGGCCTCAAACACACAGAGATTCACCTGTCTCTGCGCCCTGAGTGCTGGGATTAAAGGCTTACGCCACTACCATCTGGCTTACAGTATAATTTTTTACTAGAATCTGTATGGAAGACTATTTCTGAATTACATTAGAATCTTAAAGGGACATAAATGTCAGTGTTTATGGCAAGTACATTGCTATGTATGTAGAGTAGTGTAGTGAGAAACCACTTAGTGATTGGGGTGATTCTGAGGACTGAGTCATTAGCTAGATTCACTGTTGTATGAATCTTATTGATTGCATTTAACACCAAGCAGGATGATATTAGCCAACCTCTCGATGTAGACATGAGACAGGGGAAACATGGTTGTATGAGACTGCTGCCAGTACAGTGTGGCATACTGTTTTACAGCAATCTCTCTTTTGATGAGTAGAGTGAGTACTCTAAAACAATTGTAAAAAATTGTATTGTAGAAAATACCCAACCTAGTAACACGACTGTCCATCATTGCCAAGTACTGCATGGTGTCCTGGTACAACTGATAGCTCAGGAAGTTTCACTCAAGCATGAGCACAGACTTGGGATCAGTGCACTGGGAAATCACAGTTGCTGTAATGTAGTGTAGGTGATAAGTTTTCAGGTTGTTATAGTCTTAGGGAACTTTTGTCCTATCTGTGCTTCCTTGTTAATTCAGACGCCACCCATGTAGCCCATGACCTTCTCTAAAATGTGGGGTTTGGTTTTGTTTTATTAGAAATTCGGTTCCGAGGGTGGGAGGACAGCTCATTGGGTAAAGTGCTTGCCATACAGGTGTGAGGGCCGAGGTTTAGCACTAATGTAAGTAAGCGCTGGGACAGTGTGCTGGCCAGCTTGTACTCTTAGCACTTCAGAGGGCAGAGACTGGCTCACCAGAGCAAGCTGGCCAGCTAGATTGTGAAATAGAGAGCTCTGGGTTCAAGTAGGGCCCTTCCTTCCTTCCCTGTGTAAGGTGGGGAGAGGTCAAAGAAGACACACAGTGTCAGCTTCTGGCCCCCACATGCACACGCGCACATACACATGTGTACACAACACACATTCCACCCCCAAAAGAACTCAATTAAAATTGACAGATAAAGAAAAATGTGCGGTTTTGTTCTTTATTTTGCAGAATGATTCATTCCTTATTGAAGGTTTATTGAGAATTGGTTATAAAATAGAAAATGTAAGTGTTAAAAATGAGACCCCAGCACACCCATTACAGGTGAATGATAGTCATTCTTGTTGCATGTTTCTCAAATAATGTCTGTGTATATCCAGTCTTTTACATGTAGTATTTGGTAATATCAGTTTCTGCCTATTATATAAATAATCTTATTTTATAGATTTGCCTCTTTCCCCTTTTAAGCCTTTCATAAGTTATTCATTTTGTCTTTAGATTATTTGCCTAATATATATTCCTCCAATGAAATTAAGTCCTTGGTATGAGATTTTTATTTTATTTTATTTTATTTTCAGTAATTGCTAGGTAACATTCAGGGGCAAAGATAAGTCTATTTGTAATGTTATTGGGACAGGAATGTCTATATAGTTCCTTAAAGCCTAATACCAACATTGGCAATTCGGCTATTTAATTTTTGAAGTTATTTCAGATTCTTAAAAAAACTTAGCCTTCTTGTGAACTCCTGAGGAGTACCATTGCACTGATGGTCCGTTTGCCCAGCCATGTGCTAATGTCAGTGTTTGCTGCAGATCAGGTGGCCCTGTTCTGAACCCTGTTCTGTGCCTCGAGACTTTGTGCTCAGGATAGGTCCCTAGTTGACATGTGACCCGAGAATCCTCCTCTGCCTTTGTGTTACTGCATTCTCCTGCTACCTCAGCAGCCCAGGGTTGTAGACCTCAGCATCCATGTCTGTAACCATCGCAGAAACATTCTTGATCTGCAAGAGTAGCCTAAGGGAGTCCACGTGACTATTCCTAACTTATATATTGGAGTTCAGCTGTTCTCCATTGCATGACAGAGTAATGAAAATAAGTATACGAGATGTTTATTAATGACCTGAAATACTGTAGAAGGTAAATTCATAATGCCACATACATTTGAATTAATAGCCATATTCCCTTCTTCATTCCTCTTTTGAAACAGAAAATCTTGGCAATGGAAGAAGCTTTAAATTGGATAAAATATACAGGTGATGTAGCAATTCTACCTAAATTAGGATCAGTTGACAGTTGCTGGCCCATGTTAAGTATTTTCTTTACTGAATGTAAGTATAAGTGCTTTAACTGTTGAGTCTGGTTTAAAGAATATTATTTGGGAAGATGGAATGTGTACATAGATGATACTTGATTTATCTTAGGAATAGTTAAACATGTTTTTCTTCTGGTATAATGCTCAAATAAGAGAATTTTAACATTGCAATTAGTTTATTCTCTTATTCTTGTCTCACTGGTTTTGTGCATTATGCTCTTAAAGCTACTACTCCATGGATGTCATGTTATTATATATAACACTTGAAAGAAAGAGCCCACAGCTGGGGTTCTCTTGTGTTGTCATTCATCAGGGAAAGTACAGATCCTAACATGATTTTAATTTTCCTGGTGCATCCACTCTTCTTAATGTAAGATGGAACTTCCTTAAATACTTTTACTTTTAAAGGTATTTTACTGTAAGCATTTGAATATTAGCAGTGTTTTTATGATATAGTTAACAGTCTGAAGACAGGAAACACGATGAGCAGAAACTTGTTATCTGTACTGAAAAGAGTGCGTATTTGTCAGTGGGTTTAGATGCTCTAAGTAAATAGAGACAGACCTTTCTGATCGAATTGTTAAGACACTGGGGGTATGACATCCAGATGTTTAGAGTTTTGTCCTCATTGCAGCTTTAAGGACTTGTAATAACAGGGAAGGAGCCAAGCAGCTGGTTATCATGTATTGGGCACCAGTGTGGGCTCATTACTGATCCTCTCTGGTGTCTGCAAGGTGCTATAGTTGTTCTTGTTTTCAGTAGTAAAGTCAGACTTGGAGGGTTAGATCAGTGGTTCTCAACCCATAGGTTGCGACCCCTTTGGGGTCAAATAACCCTTTCTCAGGGTTGCCTAGGACCATCTGCATATCAGATATTTACATTATGATTCATAACAGGAGCAGAAATTGCAGTTATGAAGTAGCAACAAAAATAATTTCATGGTTGGGGTCACCACAACATGAGAAGCTGTATTACGGGGTCACCACATTAGGAAGGTTGAGAACCACTGGGTTAGGTGATTCTCCTCAGTCTAATGAGTACTGGAATCTAGACGAGAACTCACTCATGTTCTCTGAAATGAGAACTCAGGTTTTTTCCCCCCAAAACTCAGCTCTGTCTCTTAATACTCTGTTTGGTGACCATCCCAGATCTTGCTTGAGTCTTAAATGTTTAAGTATTTCTTTAATCTTGAAAATTAATGATTGGCTAGATAGAAGCTTAGCTATAATTTTGGTGTAGTAAATTTTTAAATCAGATTCTTACAATCCTTTTTATATCGTAGCTTAAAGTACAGAAAATGAGGCTTGATTAACCTGTGGACACAAAGTTGGTTTATCTATTGTATTTTTATTAGTTTACTAAGTTTTTTATTAGAATAGTAGATCAAATAATTTCATACTAACATTTTTTTGTGAAGTCAAATATTAAATAAAGCCTTTTAAATACTTCATATTCATATGTTACAGTAAGTACATTTCAGAAAATAGTTTTTCAGGTTTTCGTTTTTACACATTTTTATTGAACATGCTCTCTGGCACATTGAAAGTACTTGATATTGTTTGTTAAATTGGCTTTGGTAATTATGAGCCCTAATCACAGTATACTATAAAAGAAGGAAGGGTATTACTCCACTAAGAATATAATAATAAAAATTTAATTGCTAGAAATAAATACAGATTTATTCACAAAAGCAATGAGTGGTTTTCTGTTATTTTTTACCATATTGATTGATTGAGGATAAATGTGTATCCTCATTGCTATATCACTGAGCTACATTGCCAGCCCAATTTTTTATTCTTCAACTATTTAATATATATGTAAGATTACAAAAACATAACAAACTATTTAAAATGTTTAATAATAAAATGAACACAATAGACTTACCTATTTAGCGCAAGAATTAGAGTATCATCAATACCAATTTAGAACTAATACTCTCTTTCACTTTCTCCCGATACAAATCTCAGATAAGTACCATATTACTAAAGTCGTAACTGAAAATTGCAACTTGCTTGAGGAATTTAGAAGGAACAGTTGTATGCAGTGTGTGAAGGTAAGGATACTTACCTTAAATATAGTTGAAGATTTGTCTGTTAAAACTTTTTATAGACATGAGTAATAAAACTAGAGAAAGTAAAATAATGGAACTACTATAAAGCAACATACATAAGGGGAAACATTAAGGAATTTTGATCTAGAATAGAAGAAACAGTATCTTAATACAGTGAAGAAATACGATTTTCTTTGGTAATATCCCTTATTGAGATGTAAACCATGTGTCACAATTCACTCAGAGAAAGTACTGATTCCTAACTCAATTTTAAAGAAAATATTTAGGAGGTGTTTAATGTTCTATAGAATTTTATAATTAAAGCCATTGGTAATAATTTTCATTAATTAAAAAATATGAGTATCTAAAGTCAAAAAATTCGGCTATACTTGTAGCCTCTTTTATATATATTCTTGCTAACCTGTGATGTTATTCTTAGCAATTAGTCAATATTACCTGTGAGTGAATGAGATATATATATATATTATATATATTTATCGAGATACCAAGGATTATTGGATTATACTACACTTGCTAATAACCCAAACCTACAATTTTACCATTCATCTTTTTTAGACCACTATACCTTATGGATAAATTTTATTTAAAAGTGTACCTACTATAAAATACTATACATAACAGAAAATTGTTTTATTAATTATTTATATTATGTTGGTTTTAGCTTCAGGTTCAGTGAGAGACCCTGTCTCAAGGGAATAAGGTGGAAAGACATAGAGGACACCATGCATGTATGCTCCTCCACATGTACACACACACACACACACACACACACACACACACACACACACATACACACACACACACACACACGCGTGCGTGCACAGTAACAATACACGTACTTGTCCTTTCTAGATTCCCTCCTCTGACCTTCCCATGCTTGCACAAGGGCATGTCTTTGCGTATACTTCCCAACATATAGACACAAATGCATATACCACACACCAGATGACAGACACATGCTCCTCTCCTCTCCAGACTCCTTGTAATACCCAGCACAGTGTAATGCTATGTGTGTTAGTTGTACTATATTTTAGGGGATAATGACAGAAAAAAGTACGTGTTTAGTGCATTTTTTCCCAGGTATTTTTTATCTGTGCAAGATTGTATCTGCAGATTCAGAAACCGTGGATGTAGTTTCAGTAATAATGAATATATCAGAATAGTAGAGATTACATTCTCATTTTCTATGTAAACAACCCCATGGTACCCTTAATAGCAAGGATATTGAATATCCTTGAATAATATTGAGTAATAGTGAGAAGATCTACTTCTGGGGGTTGGGTTCTTTTTCTCGATTGTCTTTGGAGGTAACTGATGAGTCTTCTCTCACTTCGGTTTCTCAGCAAGGAGAACTAATGAAAATGAGAGGAAATGAAGAGTTTTCCAAACAGAGATTTGATATAGCTGTTATTTTTTACACCAGAGCCATTGAATATCGGTAAGAGCACAGTGGACAGCAACACTCCTCTCTGTGGTAGATGTAGTTAGAGTGTCAGGGGAAGCAGCAGCGAGATGAGCTGTAGACTGTCTTCCGTTCGCCATGCAGAGTAGGTCTTCTCTTCTGTAGGTGTTGGTAGCAGTGCTGGCACCTGCATACGTGAACCAGCAGGTGTCTCAGGCACCTCAAGCAGGACAGTCCGCTGTTTTCCACAGACTGACGGGAGTCATGTCTGTTTCTTTCTGTATCAGCTGCTCCTGCTATACTATTAACTGACTGTAGGGAGGGGTGTTTGGACCTCAGACTTAAGAAGTTACCGTGTAGGAAGCTTTGCTTTCTTGGGGGAACTTTTTGTTTGTTTGTTTTTTGTTTTCTTCAAGACAGACTTTCCCTGCATAGCCTTGGCTGTTCTGGAGCTCACTCTGGACCAGGTTGGCCTTGAACTCACAGAGATCTGCTTGCCTCTGCCTCCCGAGTGCTGGAATTAAAGGTGTGCGCCACCGCTGCCTGGCTCTTGGGGGAACTTTTAAAGAAAATAGTTGTAGTTGTTGAGAGGGTAGATGTATGCACTCTCTACATACGTTACTCAGATGCTGGATCATTATGGCTTTCCTCCTGATATATCTTACTCTGTCATTACTGCTCATCTGAGCTGGGCCACCTTATATTTTAGCAGATTTTAGGGGTGCTCTGTAGACTGCCCCCTTTCCTACTCTGTTCTTCACAGGGATTGAAGGAATCCAGTTGCATGTCATACCTAAAGGCTACAGAATCAGACAATGAAAATTAACAAAATTTGAAAATATCTACTTACTATTACTGTTGCATTTTACAAGTTTCTTTTGTTTGAGTAAAGTCACAGTCCTGACTTAGATAAGTCATCTTGTCTTTCATAGTTACATACTTTGTAATTGGCTAGCTTTTTAATAATGGGTGTTATTACTTCTCACAATAGTCCTATGGGGTAGATACATTAGTAATTATCTTCATTTCTTTTGAACAAGGTACTGAGAAAGTAAAAAACCTGAATTTCAGTCAGTTAATATTCTAAGTCCTATATTCTTTGTGCTCTGCCACATAGTTGTAAAGTTTAAGATTTTTTTTTTGGCCTTAGGTTTTTTAATATGGCTTTTGTTTGTTTCAGACATAATGTGTCTTACTGACTAAATGTTACTTCTTTTTAAGACCTGAAAACCATCTCCTTTATGGTAACCGAGCTCTCTGTTTTCTTCGTATGGGACAGTTTAGGTAAGTCGGTTAAAGTGACCTAATTACTGAATTACTATGCCCAGTACCTATTTTAGGGAAACATTTATCTGTCTTGCAGGTATGCAAGAAAACCCCTTTGTCTTTGTCTGAAATAGTTAAGTGAGTAAAAGAAGAGGTTTCATGTATAATGATTGCAGCAGAGTGCAAGCATTTGTCACACGTGATTTTAAAAGTACTTGACATGTATTCTCAGTCTCACAGCACCCTTAGTAGGTGTGTTATGTCATTCTCCACATTCTATTCGTGGACAGTGCCTACAGCTAGTGAGTGGTGATGCTGAGATCCAGACACAGGTCTGCTGATGAGTCTGCGTCTTTGCACTTCTATGATCTATCCCGGCCTTTCGCTCTATCTAACCCGCATAGTGTATTTCTGCTGTTTGTTTGTCCTGTTTATAAAATTAAGTCATTATTTTCATAAGTGACAGAATGCATAGAAATTTAATGGTATTAATGGAATAGAACCATAGTTAATAGAGTTCCTTATATTGAATTTGAAATTTGCTTTTATTTATGAGTTGAGAAAGACTGAAAAAAAGGTACTCTACTGTGATTTGATTGTCCTTCATTTAAAAAATTTTAGTATATGAATTATAAGTGTTAATATTAAACAATATATATTGTTGTATTCAGTCATACCCTGTCCTATTGTAAGCGGGTGGGTCCAAAAATACATCCATACAGAGGAAAATACTCAAAACTCATTGAACTAGGAAACCAAGTTAGAGCCTGGGACCCTCAGAACAAGGCTGCATGGCCAAGGTCGTACATAGATATTAGTTATAATTCATTTTTGCCTTTGACTTTCTGTTACCTAAAATAAAAAAGGAAAACTTGAAAAGTCATAAAATTCTCATTATTCATAAAGAAACATTTATAGCAATTGTTTGGTTGAAAGTAGCTTCCTCATGCTTAACCTAGAAATTATTACATGGATCACTAGTAATGTTAACTAAGTGATAGAGAAAAATTCCAGAAACGATAGGAAAAACTCTGAAAAATACAGTTTGGAGTTTCACAAATAAATTTTTCTATGAAGTCATGAAAACTGAGAAATCCTATGCCATTTGTTATTTTAGTAAAAACACTTCCCCGGGAATGTGGGAGAGTGGGAGTGGGGGAAGGTGTAGTATCTTCCAAGTATGTAGCATTTAAAAAAGTAACATTTATTGTGTTTCTCTTTTATTATAAACAGAACACATTCTCATGGTAGAAAATTTGGAAAATACAAGAGTTTAAAAAGAAGAAAATAAGTATCACCAGTAACCCAACCACCTTGGAGAATACCGCTGTATTAACGTTATGCAGCTTTTAGATGGCTTAAGCCGTGGATAATCCGAGGCTATCTAGACTAGAGGAATGGATGGGCTTGACACAGTCTTCCATCAATACTACTGTTCTCAACTGGTTCTGACAAGAAATGAGCTACAAATGTCTAGGTTATTGTTTCTGGCTAGGTCCAGAGTTAACAGATAATCTGTACTGTTTGAAGGTGAATTTGTATGCTTCAAGATCAGATAAATAGGTTTATGACTTGGCTAGCCAATTGTGAAAATTGAGGTATCTAACCTAAATCTTGCCAGGCAGAGGGTCATCTACTTTCCAGCTCTGAGAGCTGAGAGGCAAACCAGGGTGATTCTGTTCTTATGAGTATTTGAAAGATAGACACATGAGGAAGATCTTCCTAAAGCCCTGCTGTAACAGGAGGTGAAAGTAGAATCACAACCTCTAGACAGTGTGAGGTGAAGGCTGAGATAGAGCAGGGACCTGTTCGTGCACCCTGTTGATGGTCTAGCTTGTAATTGAACACATCTGGATTCACTACAGGCAGGTTAGTGTACTTGAGGGTCACTGGTTTCTATCAGGCAGTCACCAACATGTATCTGATGCTCCTTTAACATATAGAACTATGCTGCACTGGTTTTGCTGATGCCTCTTACCTTCTCACACATTGCTTATCTGATTTTGCTCAATAATGTAGAGGTGAGGTTTTCAGGGTCTGTACCTCCTGAGTAGATGATGGTACACAGGAATGTGCTGCCACTGGTGGAGCTGTGCCTGGATACAGGAGTACTCTTGCTCTGAGAAGAACTGCTTTAGCTGGATTACCGAGGTTGAGATGTTGTGAAATTCTCACATCAAGTGGATGCCTTCTAGACCTGTCATGGGAATCTGGCCAAGCAGCTGCAGGGACGGCTGGAGATAAAGGCTCCACCCAGTGACCCTGGGAGACAGCGTAGTTCCTAGTTCTCAAGGCCAGGCTTCCTATTTGTTGTTAAAAAGCAGACGTCAAACTATAAAAGAACTAAAATGGAAAAAGATCAAGGCTTGAATGAATGCTAAAATGCATAAGTGACTCTGAAATACTTTAATCCTAAAATATTAGAAAATGAAAACATTCAATTTTACAAATAACTTTGGCAAGATTACTCTAAAAAGGTAAAAATATGTACATTGCCTCTTGACAGGCTCTGTCCTGAGTACTTTATGCATATTTATTCCTAAAAACCTTCACAACCATGGGGGTAGTTGCTGCTGTCTCTTTCAGATGGGAAAATGGGTACAGTGAGGCCCATCAGAGTGTCCAGGATGCTCAGGTGGGTGTGGTGCAGACAGAACTTGAGCCCAGTCTCCCTGGATGTGGTCTCGACGTCAATCACTTTGGGAAGGTGACAAGAGAGTACAACGGGAATGTAAACGTCGGAAAATCTCTAAAACAAATGATCCAAATCAAATAGTCACCCATTTATGAGGACCTGCTTATCCTTACATAACATGCAGATTAAAAACTACAAGTTTCTCTTTCATACCCATCAGATTGGCAAAAACTTAAAAACCTTCATAATATCAAGTATTTGAGAGGATGTGGAACAGGAAACTTTGATACTCGGCTGGAGAAAGTGTTAATTGGTACAGTCACTGTGGAGAGCAGTCTGACAAGGTGAAGATGTGCACACTCTGCAGTCCACCTCTAGGGTCATCCCTTCCCAGCTGACAGATGTGTGCCCAAGAAGACATGTGCAAGCCTTCACGTAGCATTGTTTTGTGCGAGTAGACGTGGAAACAACATAAATGCCCATCAGGAGGGGCATGGATAAATGGATTGTGGTATATTCATACAAAGACGTTTTAAATAGCACTTAAAAGGAGTGCAATGTTGAGTGTTAAGCAAGTTGCAGAATGATTTGTACAGTGATGCCATTGTATACTGTTTAAAGACATGCAAAATAATGTGCATATTCATATTGATACGAAGTATGAATTTCAAGTGTTTTTAAAATGTGTGGGCATGTATACCAAATGAGTGGCTATCTCTGGGGAGAGAAGGGGAAAAGGGTTTGGACATGGGAGAGGTGGTACAGTGGGGGTCAGCTGCAACAAACCTGCAAAGGAGCTGGAGTGAATATGGCAAAGTGTTTATTTCTTGCTAAGTTGGTACATGAGTGTTCTTCATGTTAATGTTATGTTCTCTGAATTGTGTACACTTGAAATCCTTGATAAAAAGTAAAACAAGTATAATTTAATGTACGTAGAAGGAAAAAAAATACAGCAGTGAAGCATCAAGGTCAAAATGAGATGATTTTGGAAGGAGGGAGACACCGTGATGTTACGGTTAGTGGTGCAAGGAAGAAGGCCAGAGATGAAGGGGTGTGAGCTGGGAAGCAGATGCTCCACCCTGAAGTGATGAAGGAATCTGTGGTGGTTATAATGTTGAAATAAACAGATTGTCACTCAGAGAGAGAGACCTTTGAGAGGACACAGGTGAGGCCAAGAGCCAGTATAAGCCCTCTGGGCTGGATGTTGTACGTGGGAAGTAAAGAGCTGGGGGATTGCGCCATTACTTTTCTTCAGACTGCTGCTGCTGCTGCTTCTCCCTTGGAATCCTTGAGGCTTAGGAATGTGTTCCACGAATCCCAGGACTCTGGGATTGGATGAGATTTTATTTTATTCTGATCTTCTAGAAGCACACTTTACAAAATGCAGTTTGTAACCATAGGACATTATTAGAGTGATAGTTGTGATTGATTCAGTTTCATACGTAGGAAAAGGACTCAGACATGTCTAATTTCAGTGGCTACAAAAGCTTATGTAATGTACGCAAGTAGATTTCGCCTACGCTGTCTCACTCATTTTGTGGAATTCCTATTTGGGAAATTTGAATCCTTCTTGGGGGTATAATGAACATTGATAAAGGGAAATGTAATTGGAAAAGGGGGACATGTATCCTTGAATATTCTCACCTGCTTTCAGAAATCCTTAACCTTTTTATATTTCTTTACCTATCTTGCAATTATTACTCCCCATCAGACCCCAACTGTGATTTGTATCGCAGAGAAACTAAGTCCTGTTGATGTGTTTTCTGAATTTCTGAGATCAGAGATACAGCAGCTTAACCATGCTTCTCCCTTGAGGAAGTGAGACAGAGAGATGCACCTTTGTGAGGGGTCCACGGTTTAGTTTATTGTGTGCTCTTTGCGTTATTCCTGGTGTTTCTCTTAATCGCATGGTCTGGTTTTGTTTAGAAGCACTGAATTTGCTCTTGATGAAAACGTAATTGCCAGTTGTTTGCGGTGGGGGGGTCTTCCCTTTTAAAAAGATGTAATTTTATTTTATATGTACAAGTGTTTTACTGTACGTATGTTTATGTGTGCACCGTGTGTACATAATGCCCATGGAGGCCAGAAGAGCGAGTCAGATCTCCTGGAATTGGAATTACAGACAGTTGTGAACTGCCCTGTGGGTGCTGGGAACTGAAACCAGGTCATCTGCAAGAGCAGCCAGTGCTCTTAACCGCTGAGTCATCTCTCCAGCCCCATTACCACCCCCCACCCCGTTTTTAAAAAGAAGAAATAGATGCACATGATAAAATTTTGTGCTGAAAAGGATTCACTGGCAGCTCTTGTGTGCTCATCATTTCCTGCTCTCTTCGGATCCTGTTTCCATCGTACCTCGTGTCTGTAGACGTGCCCATGTCCATTTTATATATCCGATATAGGCAATTTGAGATGATTCAGTGAAACATACCTTTTAAAAATCACGAGGGGAAAACATACACTGCACATGCTATTGTATAATTTGCTTTTTATTTATTTATTTTTATGAATGAGTGCCCTGTCTCCATGTACAACCTCATGTCAGAAGAGGGCATCAGATCCTGTTCTAGATGGTTGTGAACCACCATGTGGGTGCTGGGAATTGAACTCAGCACCTCTGGAAGAGCAGCCAGTGCTCTTAACCTCTGAGCCATCTCTCCAACCCTAACTTGCTTTTTTAAAAATGTTAAGTCTTAGAACTTGTATATCAGTGTGTATCAAGATCTTGTTCTTGTTTGTAGGCAACATTTAATTGGCTGGATACTCAAGTGATCCATCAGGTTGTATTAATATATGGTTGAATAGGCTATTGGATTAGTTTATAGATTACTTATAATTACAAATTATTAGAATGTAGATTATTTTCACTTCAGTTAATTAAATGCAGGTTTTTAATGACTCCTTTTACTTATATTCAGTGTTCAGGTGCTAATATCTCTGTAGGATAAATTCTTGATAAGCTTTTGCTCTGTTAGATGAAGGAGCATGAAGAGGTTTAAACTTAGGAACTTTGATTTAAAACATTTTAATTCTGTTGGTGGTTGTTAGTCACTGTGTATTTAACAGTAGCTGAGTGAATTATGTTTTATACTTTAATAGTAACATTAAGCTACTTGGGGAATAGTTCATTGTTCCTTTTTTAATCTAGTAGGACCTTGAAAGTAATGATCGATAATACAAGGGGAAGGATCCTTGAAAGCTAGCAAAGTGCTTGTATACTTCACTGTATGCATACATATTGTGGTTTGAGGAGGTCA
>CABHPP010110403.1:0-48381 GCA_902168425.1 Peromyscus attwateri
GATGATTTGAGAGTGGCTGCAGGGAATTAGTAGTCCATTACTAGCTTTCAGTGGGTTTTTGATGGAAGTATTGACAACTGTGTTAGGTTCTCAGCCCAAAGAGTGAGAATGGAGGTAGCTTATATCCAACAGCTCACTAACTATTGATGACTTTTAGACAATTAGAATAGGACATGTTGTTTAAAGTGGCATTTCCTAATCTGATTTTCAAACCATCTTCAACCTTCTGCTGATTTGGTCAATGTTTTGAAGAAAGAGTGGAGAGTGTTTTTGAAGCTAATCTTTGAATGTCATTGGGTTGGCATGGGCAAATAAATTTATTTTCATTTTAAAGTCTTGGAAGCTTTCTTCATCAGAATACATTATGAATGTCTAGTTAGAATGTCTAAGTGCTTTGTGCTATATTAGACAATGGAATTTCACCACTACGCAGTGCCCAGTGACACCCAGCAGAAAGTACTGGATTAGACTCTGCCTATACTCAAGATCTAAGATGACAAATCAAGTTTTCAGGAATGATTGCCAAATAGTACAATTTTAATTGAAATTCTGTAATGAAATCATTGGTAATAGCAATGACAACAATAAGCTCCTCCTGGACACTGGTTTCTGAAACATCATTCTCCTCCTAAAAGGTTGAGAGCTCTTGAGGACTGATTGATTCCACATAGAGTAGAAAGAGGCAGGAGGAAGGAAGGAAGGGGGCACGGGAGGGAAGAAAAGCAGAAGCCTGTAGCATCTTACAGTGGCAGACGTAGGAATGGAAAACAAAATGAAGTAAATGACAGGGACATTACAAAAGGCCTCAGCAAACAATAAACAAATTGGCAAATAAAAATTAATGCATAATAATTAGGAACATAATAACTTCATTGAACAAAGAAATATCTCCTCTCCAGTGAAGTATACTGATTAAAATACATAGATGAAATAATGGGACTATAAGAGAACCATTAGTAATCATAATTATATTTGCATTATGCAAGTTTACCAGATGCTCACTAAAATTAGTAGGTGAAACCTGAAGCAGAAACAGGATGTTCACAAAGCCTCAAGTAGAAAAAGAAAAAGTAGCTTTGCCATAGTGAATTCCCAAGGTGGGCATCACAATGAATATATGTGAAAATGGACACATGTACAAAACATGGTAGTATGTCAGGCACATCCTTTGTGTGGAAGGCACAGACTCCTGTGGTGTACTTTCCAGGAATCTCTATGCTGAATGTAAGGGAAAAACAAAACCCAAATCAAAACCAAAACAGAATGAGGCACATTTGAAAATTTCACTAACCACATGCTTCAGAAGTATCAAGATTATGAAGATGCAACAAAATAATATTTTTTTCAAAGATTCCGTGAGACTTATGAAATGTAATGCTTACTAGATAGAATGTACCACAACACTTTGAACTTATCTGAGTTACGTCCTGGATCACATTATTTTTAAAATTATATATTTAGGCAACATTCTCTAGAGGAACAGAACCAATTGACTATAAATGTATTTATTATAAAAACAGTTTATCACATTGACTTACACAACAGGGATTTATATCTGAGTATCAGTTAGTGCATGATGGACGCCTCTGAGACAGAGACACTTGGAAGAGGACTCAAGGTTGGCAGGAGACAAGGCTTTTCTACAGACCACTTTATACCATCGCTGTCCTTTGGAAAGGGTAGGTCTCTGCCCTTAGTTAATTTTCTCTGGCAATGTTCTCACAGGCATTCTTACAGATGTGCTCCCGGTATGGTTCTAAGTCCATCAAGAAGAGAATCAAAGACAGCCACCACAATGATGCCACTGAAAGAACAAAATATAACAACGCTTGCAACCTGACTAAGTTCTGGGCATTAATTCATATTATTGAGCTAAGATTAATTTCTCACAAACCACTTGCTATATTTCTTTTTAATATAATTAACAAAATAAGGAAAGGGAACAGGAACACTTTGGCAGTATTTTGTAACTCTGTTTTAAGTCTAAAATTTTTTCAAAAAAACTGTGGAGAAGTATAATAAACTTTACTACAAAATGGGGAGTACTTACTATATGAATAACTACAAACTGAATATTTTGGATAATCAGGACAGAAATGGGCCAAACATCAACATGGTCATTACTAAAGTGTGCTTGTCACTTAATAATCACTATGGAGACTGTATAACAGAAAGGTTTCTGTTTTACTTTACAAATGTTTCTGCTTTTTCTTTGTCATTCAAAAGAGACTGTGGATTGATCAGCGATTGCTAAACTGAATTTGTTAACCTCCTAAACTCTAATTCCAGCAAGATAAGAAAGGAAATCTGTAGTATGTTCTGTACAGCTCCTTTGTTTGTAATTTGCCATGTTAAGAGTTAATACACTAGGGCAGGAGGAGGGAAGAGCGGGGTCTGATTGGTGTGTAAAGTGAAAAAAACTTCTTAATAAAAAAACATAGAAAGAAAGCTAAAAAAAATTGAAGAAACAATGGGTTTTCTAACATATCTGTATAGCTTAGAGTACAGATGCAGACAGACCTAGATTGCATATGTACATTAAAAAATTCTTCAAATAAAAAAAAGAGAATACACCATTTGTTTAAGATGCTTTCTTTTTTACATTGTACATTTTTGTCTTCTTTGTTAAAAAATCAGGTGTTCACCCCTGATAAAGCAGGGAGGGGCTTGGTCCTGCCTCAGCTGAATGTACCAGTACCAGGCTTAGCTGTTGGAGGAGTCGATGAGGGATGGGGTGCAAAGTGTAGGGGGAGCAGGAGAAGGGATGAGAGGGTTATCTGAGCTTCGTACATAAAATGAATAAAATAAATTTTTTTAAAGGGAAAAAAGAGTTAATACACACATACACACAGAAAGAGTTAATACATGAGTGTGATAAAACATTATAGTTCTTAATTCAAGAAAAAAAAAACTACAAATCTGAGTGTACAAAATATACATTATTGTGCTATACATGAGACTGCCTCTTTGGGAAGAGAAATAGTAAAGTGATCATTGTTATGATGTTAAAGTCTCTGAATAGAAATTGCCATATTGTTTGCAAAGCCAAAATTTCCGGTTGGCTTATCAATAAGATAGCAATTTCCTTTGGGCTTACACTGTAGTTCACACAGTCTTCTGTGTGAATCATCCACTCTACCAACAAACAGAAGGTAGATTCCTCTGGGAGTATCTAGTCACTGATGGTTAGGATGATGCTCCTGCCCACGCTTTTTTCTGGTGAACTGAGTTTAAAATGATCATCAAGGGCAGAAAGGAAAATGAAAGAAACTAAGAAGAGCTAGTTGCTTTGTGGAGGACCTGATAGAGTCAGCCCTGCTCTATGGATGGTCCTGTCTGGACCAGTTCTTAGTATCCAGGATGCTCCTGGCTGTCCTATATGAACACATTGACTCTTGGACAGCTTTGGTTGCTGCAGTTCTTTTTCAACCACTGAGAGATTTGGAGAGAGGGAGTGAGCCTTGATTCAGGACTGAGTCATGGTACACTAAGAACAACCTTGGGAGAAATGATTTTACATATCACCCGGGAAACTGAATATCTGAAGACAGTAGGAGACTTTCAAGTGTGCTGATATTCTTGAAGGGTGCATAGCAGCTCAGTTCATGGTCATTTTCCCAGGAACTCTAGCCTGGGTTATGCATTGTTCAATTTGGTTTAAGAATTCCTACTTCAGTATGTATAAGCAATCCTTCCATTTTGCAAGTGATACAATGTTCCTTTCTAGAATCATCTGAAACCCATGAACATTCTTGTTCCTTCTTGCTAATTTACAATGATAATATAATGGTTGTGTGCTGAGATACAGTGGTGGCAGCATATACTGGGTTGGTATGCCAAGTGATTGATATTCTCATCTAAATGCATTTATCACCCTGAATGTATGATGGGAAGGGGGCATACAGAGTAAACGCTATAGAGATAACCAAAACTTCTGAGTGAGTTAGTAAAAGTTATCCATACTAGCTTAAATCAATGCATAGGTACTATTTCACTTTCCTAGGAAAAACCTACTTATAGAATATTTGACCCCAGTTGCTTCCTGCACTTCTAGGGACACCCTATACACAGTATCGTTTTTGTATGTGCTGTTAGTAAACATGAGAAAGAAACAGTTGCTAATTTTCTCAAGGGAGGGAAACAATGCAGCCTCTCCTTCCTATTCCCAAATGCTTTTCAAGTTTCCACTCCTGTAATTATCGTGGGTGACTTTGAGGCTTGATGTAATTGCTTACTTAAGATAATGGGAACTTCAGTTGGAGCACAAAATCTTAAAGGAGGAGTTTTTCATGGGGACTGCTGGCTCCCCAATAAACAACATAGAGACTTATTATTAGTTATAAATGCTCACCCAATAGCTTAGTCTTGTTACTAAATTATAGCCAGAAATTTTTCTGTGTCCTGCCTGGTCCCACAGCCGCTCAGTCCCAAATAAACACACAGAGGCTTATATTAATTACACACTGTATGGCTTATGGTTCAGGCTTCTTGCTAGCTAGCTCTTTCATCTTAAATTAACACATTTCTAATAATCTATATGTTGCCACGTGGCCGTGGTGTTACCCGTCTGTTAGCATTTTGTTGCTCTTTGGGCGGTGGGATGGCATCTCTCTGGACTCCACCCTTCTTTGGCTCCCTCTTCAGTTTGAATGCACAGCCTAACCTAGTTCTGCCTTGCCATTGGCTAAACAGCTTTATTTATCAACCATTGAGAGCAACACATATTCACAGCATACAGAAAAACGTCCCTCCCACGGCACTAGGCTACAGGACCATGTGGGACACAGGAAAACTTCTGTTTACATCTGGCATTCCAACATGGGGCAAAAATTTCCACCTAAAACCTGAGAAAGCTTTAAGAAAGTGTTCTAAAATGTAAGCCAAAGCAGCTTCCTAGTTCATGTCTCTCATGAGGGCTGAAACTTCTGGCTACACTAAATAGCTTTTACAACTTAAATTAACCCACATTTATTAATTTACATGTTGCTACATGGCTCAAGCCTTGTTAGCTCATTTTCTACCCTTCCTGCTTCCTCTACATCTGGCTGGTGACTCCACCCTCCTTCCCAGCATTCTCTCAGACTGGCTCTTCTGACTTCTTCCTGCATAGATATTGGCCAGTTGACTCTTATTAAACCAATGAGAGGAACACATCTTCATAGTGTACAGAAAGGCTATTCCACAGCAGCGTCCTGTCTCCCCTGTCTGGTTTTTGGAGCCAGGCTTGGCGGTGTTTTAGGATTGTTTGTGTTTTAAAAGCGCCTGGCCCAGGGCCTGCTTTGATACTAGCTGCATCCCTGCCCCTCTTTCCTCTGTCTCCTACACAAGGCTAGCTTCAATCTTCTGCTGTTCTGTCATTTGTCCCAGGGGCCCGTTAGGCTTTTCTTACCTTGCAGAAGGAAACTTAGAGATTTTGAAAGATGGAAGCAGGGCTTTTTGACCCTAATTTGCAACCTCAGGTTTGTGTGTGTTGGTCTCAAAATGTATTTTTGTGGTTGTTCTTTTCCCTTCAATAAAGGAAAAATGAGAAATAAACAAACAACAAAAACAAAAGCAAAATGAAGAAAACTACTGTTACAAAATGCAAAACATTTTGTGTTGTGAGATCAGATTTTTCTTTTACCAGAGTGTTTTTCTACTCAAATACCAATCCCAGCCATTGTTCTTAATCACTGACATAACATTTGATTGATACTTTAAATTCCTATTGATGCTCATTGGTAAGTAAGAATCTCTAGAGTTTTATTTGCAGTGACTGAAAACTTGCTTTGGTTCACATTCTAGAATAATAATAATAAGACGACAACAACCAAATCTCAGCAATTACCTGGGTGTGTGTATCAGTTGTGTGGCTTTTCCCTCTACTGAGGTAGATGCTTTTCTCAGGTCAACTTGGTAATGAACACTTCACTGATGGTTCACTTAGTCATTCCTCCCAAAGATCTGTCACTAACATGGGATTGACAGGGTGTCACCTATGCCCTCTCACAGCAAAGAAACCAGCTGACCCTTGTATTTGACCCTGAAGGGAAGGTTTGCAGCACTGAGGGGACACTGGCCTGTAGTCAGGACACTGGGCTATATTCCACTACCACTCATGTGACTCATTTCTGCACCTTAAATATTCTTATTTTTAAAATTCAGCGTTATTTTCTGTTTTTGAAGTACTGGAATTGATCTCATGATTTCATAATTGCTAAGCAGGTGCTATATATACCACTAAGTTGAACCCCAACCCCCTAAATATCCTTTAAAGGATGTCTTCTTTGATCACTACAAAGTGCCACACTGAATCTGGAGCAATGAAGTCCAAAATGAAGATAAATGTCTGTGCACAAACAAAAGGAAAAATAAATCTGCAATCGGAGTACATTGGAAACATAAAGAACCACTGTCATCCATTCTCTTCCCAGTTTTCTTCCATACCCCGTAGTAACCCAGAGCCAAATAGTGCAAACTTACATGTTTATTTCATTTAGTCCTTACTCCTTCTAAAGCAGTTGTTCTCAACTTGTGTGTCATGACCCCTTTGGGCATCAAATGATCCTTTCTCATAGGTCACCTAGCATAATTTGAAAACACAGATTTTTACCTTACAATTCACAACAGGAGCGAAATTGAACTTAAAAAGTATCACCAAAAATAATTTTATGATTGGGGGTCACCACAACATGAGGAGTTATATTAAGGGATCACAGGGTTAGGAAGGTTGAGAACCACTCCTCTAAAGCCTCTCATTTTATACTTTCAAATACTTACGGCTTCTTCATCCTGATCTGCATGGCTTCCTAATTCCTCTAACAATTCACACTGAATGTGTAGGAGCCCATCCCAAATCTCTGCAGGAGGATTCTCAATGGGAAGAGAAGTTTGACCTTGGTTGGGTCAACAGTAGCTGCCTGCCAATCACTTCCCTTATCATCTGGTGTGGTGTGTGTATTGTGGTTTAGATGTAGGTTCTCTTTGTGGACCCATATCTTCTAAATGTGACTCTTGGTGTGAAGGTGATGCCTCTGTGGATCTTCGGGTGGTAAAGAAAAGTGAAAGGTCTTTAGGTAAATTAGGAGCCTGCCTTCAGACTGGATTAGGGTATCTTAACAGACTCTCATTATTTTTCCCTGTATTTGCTGGCTGCTGAACATTTTCCTGCAATTGCCATCTGGAATGAGGTAACAGAGTCGCTAGCGACTCCTCATGGCTGGACCAGTGCTCAGGCAGGCTCCTGAACCTCCAAAACTGTGTGATAAGTATGTGTCTTCTCTTCATAGTAACTTGCCTCTGGTATTTTGTTACAACAATGAATAACTTTGTTACACACTGATTAATAAAGTATATATAAAGGGGTCAACTAAAATCACCAGTTTCCCAGGTAACACTGTAGGTACTACTGCTTGGTCCATAACACTTGGAATAGACATCCATATTTCATTGCACTGAAAGTGGCAGATTTATATGTCTGTTATCTTGGCTTTGTACATACTATTTTGCTTCAACATAAAAATAGCAAAGTGCCTCAAAATAAGTTTTCACTAACCACATTTTCTTTCTTACTAGAGACAACTTCTTTTAAAGTGAAATTTGCACTTTATTTTACTTTCTAATCATTCATAACTACTCATTAGACTAAGGTCATCTTCAAGGTTACTTTCATGAAAGTTAATAATAGGAGACAAATTTTCTAATAAATTCACCGTCAGCTATATTATATTTGTTCTTCCAAAAATCCTTCATTCTGATGCTTCAGTGAGCATGAAAAATATCTGGCAGATCAAGAACACATTGCTGGGTCCTTCTGTCCAGAGTTTCTCACTGTGCAGATACGGGCAGATGTTGAGAAACCACATGCCTAACAAGTAACAAGGTAAGGCTGATGATGTCGGTTCTGACCTCACACTTTAAGAATCAAAACCCAATTTATCTTTATTGTATTACAATGTATATTAACTAAAGAAAGTCTTAATTTTGCCATGAGAAGTCGACTCATCAATAACAAGTTACTGTGTTCTCCTGCCTATATTGTGTTCCCATATTCTGAAAACTCTGGGCTATTAAAATGGAGAGTAGTTTGAGCGTATCAAGTCCCATATTTTCTAAACACGCTCATTCCATGCTAATCAGCTTGGCTACTGCCTAGGTGCAGTCTTCAACACTATGTCTTCAGTGTACTTTTCTTCGTTACAAAGAAAATTTTTTTCCATTTGTAGTGAAAAGAACCATTTGCTTCAAATAGAAGGAAACTATAAAATTAATTTAAAATGGTTCTTAATCTTCAAAAGAAATTAATATAAGTGATAACAGGAAAGATAGTTATAAAGTTATATATAAAGGTACCCTATTTCACAAGAAATAAAATAAAAATGCTTGCTTATGATTCATTCTTAACAATGGGGAATTCTCTCAATGTCACTTTACTTAACATAGAAAAGAGTCAACAGTAAGTTAATTCCATTCGTTTTGTTGCAATATCTGCTTACCCTGATATTAGAGATGCAAATACAGTCAGAAGGACAGGTGATCATAGATGTTTCCTTGGGAAGATTGTCTATCAACATTTATTTCTTAGACTGTAGTATGAAGTGGCTGACTCACTGATATTTGACGGCCAACTTCTACAGCCACCTCCACAATGGTCTTGGTCTTCTCTTCCAGACTGCCATTCCTTATAAAGGAAAATCACATTATTGATGTTTCTGTGATGCTTGCAAATGCCTTCCTTGGTGTAGCTCGCAACAATTAGACTCTTCTTAGATATAAAGGTTCAGTGTAATTGAAAAAGTGAATAAAGTTCATAGAACTATTCTCAAATCTCTGTGTCCCATGTCATCAGTTACAAGTATCTACTAGGTTCTGAATAGAATGAATATATAAAAGACCTTTCAAATCTCTCTAACTATATGAGTGTCTGATGGTTACTTCAATTTTATAATTCAGAAGCAGAAATGCAGAGATTGAAATGACTTGTCAAACACAAATATCAAGCAATGCCCGAGTTAAGACTGGTCTGGTCTTCTGTCTCAGGCTATCAGATGGGAACTGGGAGTCAACCAAGAATTCTGCTTCCCTTGGGTGATCCACTATCTCCAAACAGTCCAGCTCCCCACAGGCACTACCTAAAAGACTACCTTTCTGCAATTTTTCTACCTACTGGTCTAGAGATTGTCAAGAGATCCAGTGTTGTGAATATTATTTTAAAGTGTATTGTATTTTCCCTTCTGCTTTTGTTAACAATGCAAAGATCTGTTATATCTGTTTGATTAAATAAAATGAACCTGTGAGCAGGAGGCTGAGTCAGCAAGTAGCTGACAGTAAGTAGTAGGGAGGAAGCACGCTTACCCAGGGTTCTAAAGTGGGGACTAAGCAGAAGGGAAGGTTGGGTTTTTTTTTTTTTTTTTTTTTTGAAGACACAGACAAAGGGAGATTAGCTACCTGCTATTCAGCCTCTCTGAGTGGGCAGAATTCCACCTCAGCCTTTCAACTGGGAGTTCTTTCGAGAGATGGATATCTAGATAAAGTTTCTCTTAATAGCTTTGAAAGAGTCAGTGCCTGAGAGAACGAACGGAATTTCCTCCGGCTGTGGCTCTTGCAGCCACATGGCGGCTGGGAGCAGAAGAGTTGCAATCTCCGATTAAGACAGCAGTTGCTTAAGGGGCAGCCACTGTAAATAATAAAAACGAGTTAACAACAGTCCAGTGCCTACTCTCTTCACCCAGGCTTTGTTGTACACCTACCTCTCCCTAGGCATTGCCTAAAGGACCCATTTTCTGAAACCTTTCCACTTGCCAATCTAGAGAATGGTCAGGAGGCTTAGTGCCTGCTGCAGTGCCTATGCTATGAGAGTGGTACTAGTTAGTATCTTGCTCGTCACAACCAGGGAATCTGGCCTATGATTATAAATATATAAATTTTATAGATGTAAAACAAGCATCTCTCTTCTCACCAATACAACCACTTATCACATAAGTAAAGGCACAATAAAAAGGATCATTAATATCTAGAATAATTGATTTAGTATGCAAAATTAGCAAACACATCACAATCAAACTTGTAAATGGAAAAATCCACATGAAAGTGTTGTTGTATGTGTGTATATATGTGTGCATGTGGTGTGTGTGTATGCACTAAAATGCACACACATGCATATGTTTGCATTTAGTTTGTAAGATGATATGAAAGGAATGCTAAGGCCCAATAGGTCTAAGATCTTTAACATAAGCCTCTCACAGTGCCTAAATACTGTCAGTAACCCTCAGTTCTGTGGAGTTTAATAGACTATAACCATCTGATGCTAAGTCCTCTGATGTGAGAGGAATTACTGGTCTACTATACTCTATCTCAATATCTGTAAATCAACATAATGCTGTTACCTGCTTCTACTATGCAAGGGCAATGTGGCCAGGCCCATGGGGTACCCATATAGACTGCAATGATATTCCCTGGAAGCTGTAGACCAGAGACAGCCTAACAACATTAAGACAGACTTCTTACCATATTCTTCCTCCAAGTCAGTCGGGGCCTCAGCTAGGTGCTCTGAGAAGTGCCTTCTGATGGAAAGAATTTCTAGTCTGTACTTGAGATGTATGTGTTGATTGTTCAAATGTGTGAAACAGGTTTCAAATTCTAAGCCAAAGAAGACTCCCTGGGCCAAGACATTTAGGAGCATCCAAGTTTCTCTGGGGAGTTGCAACACTAATGCTATTGTGTTAGTCTGAGACCCTGACTTTGTTTCATGAGGTGATACAGTCCAAATGACCCAGCTCTGTGCCAAGCCACCAGAAGAACATAAGAGTAGACAGCCCTACAGTCAGTGGACAGTGACTGTTTTCCTCAGACCCAGGGATTTTTGTCAGGATTAAGTTGCAATACAAAGTGCTGAGAGTAGTATAAGCATACAACTGATAAGGTTTATGCCTGGACATTGTCTTTCCTGTAATGTACTCAGAACTTTGAAAAAACCCTTAATTTTTTTTGTTATTTTTCTTCATTCTCTTAGTACTGTGAAGTAAGTATTATTCTTTCCCCTTTTTAGGATATCAATAGTAATTGAAGCTCAAAGGCATTAAATTTTACAGCCAAGTTGACATGGCTCTGAGGCAGTTTCGCTTGCTAAAATACAATGTGGTATAGGCCTTCACAATGTCTATTGTAGAGTCTTCCAGGAATAAAGATGCCAGGGTGGCCTCAAATGCAGTTCTTGGGAGAATCTGCATATCACCAGTCAAAGAAAAATAAATAAATAAAAAAACATTGTGACATGACATTAACAGATGGTTTGAAAATGACGGGAAACAGCCCACAGGTAGGGAAGGATGATAACACAAGTCTTCATCCAAAGCATACTTTCTAGAAAATTGTCATTATGGGAAATAGAAGGAAACCTAGGATGCTGTGGACAACTGTTCTAAATAAAACAAAACAGCAGAGTGCAGGACAATCAGATTCTGTACAGATTGGTGGTTACTAGGCCAGAGTTCCCAGTCCGGCAGGGGATTTCTTCACACAGATGGCTGAAAACTTTAGAGAGCTTTCAGAATGAGCCAATTGTGTGACCACGAGGGCAGGAGGTGAAGTTCATGAGAAACGGCAAGAGGGGCAGAAGCAGGTCAACCGAGACTGGAGCACAGAGAGTGGCAGCCACACACTCCTTCCACACCACAGGCATAGACCAAAATACAATGCCACTGCCCACCCTCCAGACTTCAAGTAGAGGACCTCAGAATTTGCTCACAGCTACACCAGTGTATTCAATAAGGCAAAGAAAGGAAAAAAATCATCAAGTAGTTTAAAAAAAAAAAAAAAGAAAGAAAGAAAAAAATCCACCCAAAACTCATCTCCTTCATTGCATTGCCAGGTACTACACATTGACTCTGGAAATCAGACACTTTTACAATTTGCCTCTAATTTCATTCATCCTGTGTGGTTTTCCCCTCTCAATTCCAGATACAATAACTGTCAATTTTTGAAGACAGGTTTTCATAAAGGAGCATGTTGTGACAAAGATAGTGAGACTCTTGTCCTGTTGTGAAATTGGCAGCATCTTCCTGTGAAATTGTTTCTACAAGTGAATGTCGAATTAGTCTGGGGATGATCTGAACGAGTATTGTGATTGTTTATCACTGCTCTTTCCTTGACTCACCTAAGTTCATAGGATTTCTAGTGTGGTGGACCTGTATAAATTGCTTCTAAACTTTCTCATTTGGTAAAATCATTCTGCGGTAGATACTGGAACAAATAGACTGTGAAGATTACAACAGACAGTGAAGGAAAATGCAGTCACATCTTCCTGCAGGATTGGGCTATGTCAGAGGACCAAGGAGACAGTGCATTGAGCTCTTATGCTTTGAGAAGGGCAGTGTTGTCATAGTTTCTTATCTCCCTAGTTACGAGTCTACATGGATAGAAAAGAAATTTCACAGAAAGGATAGCCAAGGGAACAGGAAACCTTGCTCAGACAAAGAGTATCAGGGAATGTGAAATGCCCCTCTGCCTCATTTTCCAAATATCTTCTTTGCCTAAACCCATATTTCACTGTTACTTTCAAGTGCCCATAATCCCTATAAATAAGTTTAAAATAAACTGATTGTACTAAAATGGGAAGTAATATAGCTTTAAATATGCTTGATACATCCTAGTAGCTGAAGAGAAATGAGTAAGTTTTGAAGGAAATAACATCAAAGAATTATATAAAGTGTAATCAATATTGCACTACCCCTGTGATGCCTCCAATGGCTTCTGTCACTTCAACTTTATAAATTTATAAATTTATAAATTTATCACTTCAACTTTATAAATTTATAAATTTATAAATTTATAAATTTATAAATTGCCTTGAAAGACAATTTAAAGTGTTCCTTAAGAAGCACTAAAGAAATGCTGTAACCTTTTCATTAAAATTTTGTTTTCAATTCATTCATTTTACTTGAAAAGACTTCCTCTGATAGGATGGTTTGTGGACCAAGACTTCAGGCTCCATTTGTGACCTTTAGTACCTATTGAAGAGTTTTACACCTTGAAATAGATTGTAATACAGTGTTACATATTATGTTATAATAGATGTTGTAATAGATTATACTATTTATAATTATAATACAGTGGCTTGTGCTTGCCTTAAATAAAGGTTGAACTATCACTTAGTCCCTCCTAATCTATGCAGGAGTATTTGATGTTTTGATCTTGTGCAGCTAACCACAGTTGTTGTGGTTTCGTGTATGTAACAGCAAAAACATGCCCAGAAGATAACATTTCTTAGCTCTCCTCCCTATGGTCTAGCTCTTACATTCTTTCGTATTCTCTTCTGTGATATTCTCCTTGTCTTGATGGAATTGAGTAGGAGGGTTGATAGAAATATCTGATTTATTACTTAGTAATCAGTCCCCTATTCTCAGCACTTTGATTCATTTGGCAACATTGCATTGACTGCTGTCCAATGCAAAAAAAGTGTCTCTGACTATGGTTGAGAACAGCCCAGATATATGGGCAATTTGACAACATCACCATGTAGCAAAATAACATTTTCAGCTTCTACTTTATGCCCTGTGATCTCCCTAGCCATGGAATACCTAACCAGGATTACAGTACCAGACACAAAATTTCTTCCTGTGGAGCAGGCCTCAGATCCAATCAGAAAGAAGTTAGTTACCATATAATGGCCATGCCACTATTACCAGTTGGTCCATCATGCCTGGCAGGTCAGTATTGTCACATGCAGGGTCCCACACTAGAAAAGGCCATCGTTATTTTTTCTCCCTGAAGTCTCATAGAACCTTCATACACAATGAAAGTTAGTCAGTATGGAGGCAAGTTCCCAGTGGGTTTGAGATTGAAGTTTTACTGATGTCTTATAGCCAAAGTGTATGTTGTCTCCATCAATATGATCTTAGATGTAGTTATGGAGTAACCATGGGCAATGAGAATACTTTAAAGTCTCAAGTTCAGTCAGAAATGATGAAGTCTATTACTTGTACTTCTGTTTTCCTCTTTGTAATAAGATATTTTAGGTACAATATTTTATCGTCTTGTAAAATAAGCTATGGCTCTTTAAGAAAAAAAGTGAAGTATTGGTTCTATAGTGAAGCCTTTCTTAGTGCATATTGTTACCTGGCCAATAATAGCATTTAGAATTTCAGTGACCTCACAGGAATTATAAAAGCTACAGACAGCTTCCACTTTCATACTGAAGGTAGTATTTCAGGGGAAATTGTGATGGGTCAAATAGACTTGCAGGATATTTGAACTGGAATGTGATTTTGTACCAGTGATCTTGGAAGAGAAATAAAAGTAATTCAGATGATCTTTCCTAGAAGTTGTTTTTCTGTTGGTTCTAATTGATGTGTATAATACTCATACAATGTGTGAGAATGCATAATTGATTCTTTGACTTAAATTTAGAAATATATTCCTTAAAGCAGAAGCACACTCAAGTAAGATTGCTCTTCCCTGAATCTTTGGGCCTTCTGCATCAATACCTGAAAACTGCTCCCTGAAGGGTCTTCACAGTCCCACATTCTGCGATGGAATCTCTAGAGAAGAACAGCATAGTCAGAAGCAAGAGATGGAATGTTATTTTTACTTTGGACACAGAATTAGTTGTGTGATCCTAAGCTGATTGTTCCAATGCTCTGTGTTTTTGTTTCGGTGTTATACTTTGTTTGTTTCCATATGTTAAATGAGAAAGGTAGACAAGGAAGCTGCACTCACATGATTCATAACGTGCTAGAGATGAAACTGATCACCATCCTCAGGGGGAGGAATTTGCTTCACAAATGGAAGAACAGAGCTCCAGGGGGACTTAGTCTGAAGTCCAACTGGGTTAGGGACAGAGGAGAAAGTAAAATTCGGATATCTAGATTTTTAAGCCAATGCTTGCTTCTCTATAGTGAATGTTGGAGCTATTACTTTGAATGTTTGAGTTAGTACTCAAAGAGTACAAGTTATTTTAAGAGTTAAGGATTAAATAAACACATAACTATATAAATATGTTCACCATATATTCATTGTGCTAATAGAAAATGAAATTATGTATTTTTATAATATATAAATGTTTAATTTTATATATTAATTGAATATAACAGTATTACCCAGATCATTAGCATAGAAAGATTAATTTGGTACATTTCAGAGTTCCAAATTCATGTTTACATTTCTCAGAAATTTAATCTCATAAAAGTCTTTCAATACAAAAATTCAGTAGTCAATATTTATTCATGATTGCTTGACAACAAATTTCAACCATTGAACATAGTACCAGTATTGCTTAAAAATAAACTACCTTTGGAAAAGTCTATTCCAATTACAAGTTTTCCTCTAGTAGATGTTTCCAAAAGGAGCAGAAAATATAACCTGTAAAAGAAAGTATGGAGACATGACTTGTAACTGGCTTCTTAAGCCCCCAGGGGATCTTATTAACTTGGAGAATTCACCACAGCTTTGGAAAAGTGATTTGTCAAACCCTTGTAATTCTCATGTCACTAAGAAACTGTCAGAACTTGGCCACATTAAAGGATCTTATAGGAAAGGATATATGAAACCCCCAAATTGTATCAATTTTAACTAAAACATAATTTCTGAGGAGACTAAAGAGTTTAGCCTTTGGTTAGCTTACTCTCTGTATATGTAAGATATTGGTATAGTCAGTTTTTAATTTAAACTTTGCTTTTACAAATGCAAATCCAGATCCAGGGTAGATAATAAGGCACTGCATGCTTAGCAATGCCATCTGAGGTGCCAAGCGTTGCCTCGAACAACTCACTTTCTGCTTAGAGTATAGATCTCCTGTTCACCAATGGATATAATCTCTGTCATCCTGTCCTTTATAAATATCATATACATTATTGATTAAAATAAATTTGCACTGGAAATAGTCCATAAGATATCTAACAAAAACAAGGAGTCAGAATACATCGTTTCAAAACCCTACACTGATAAATAATTTTCCCTCTGGTCCCCCCAGCTGTTACTCTTAAAGGGCTGACTGAGGTGTGGAGCCAATAAGTACACCAGTGGGATGTGATATTCTATGGGACAGTAGATACCAAGCAATATGGACACATAACAGTACTTCCAGCTCCCTGTTCATCCATCTTGGTGGAAACTGGCTGACTATTGCCTAAGAAGGTCTAGAGGCTTTGGCAATACAATTCACTTTTTCTTCTACTCACTTCAATAGATTATAATTTCAAGCATTCTTTTTTTATTAAGAATTTTTTTATTCATTTTACATACCAAAGATCCCCCTCTTCCATCCTTCTGCCTCTCCAACCTCCTGCTCCCAACCCACCCACCCCCATTCCCTCCTACAAGAAGGTAAGGCCTCCCATGGGGAGATACATTTAGTGGAGTCATTCTTAATGTTCACAGTGGTAAGAGAATACAGTTGTTGTAGCAACTTATAATGGTCATGCCCCCGAGTTTCCAAAGTGCATCAATAACACCAAGGAACACCAGGTAACACCAGATTGCTATGATTTTCCAGATTCTTAAAACTGCTTTGGCAATTCATTTTTCTGTCTCTTCCTCTCAGGACTGTCACTTCTCATTTTTATCCTTACAGTTTCCTGTAGCAACAATCCACCGATTTCTCACAGACTGAGCCTAATTTAAATCTACTCAGAGAAGAAAAACCTAGTCAATCTGCAGCTATATATGTAAAATAATGATGAATAAATTTCAAATCATGGCCTAAGGACTATTTTATGGATAAAGGGTCATAAACTTGGAGCATGTACTTTGTGACTCACATGTTTTCTATTCTGGACATATGTAATGGTGTATTTACGTATTAAGTATATTCTAATTAGAATCATGATCATCTCTGTGTGCATGCTCAATTGTGCTTTATAGTTTTGAGAAGGATACACTTGGCAGACTGCAAAGCCACGTGACTCAGAAGTAAGTTGTCTTTAGATAGGACAGAAATGTATTAGTTCATAGCAAAATTTAGGAAATCTTGGTAAGTAGTTGTGATGTTTAATCTTGATGTCCTCCTTGGCAGGCTTGAAAATAACCATGGAAAACATTTCTGGGCACAGCGATGAGAGGAGACCCATTGCAAATGTTGGCAGCACCTTTCCACGGACTGGGGTTTCAAATAGAATGGAAAGGAGAAGGAGCAGAGCATCAGGTGTCCATCGCACTCTACTTCCTGACTGCTCACTGGTGTGAGCATGGCTTCCCACTACCCACTGCACTGTATCCTCACACTGGCAGCCAAAGGAAACTCTTCTGTCTTGACTTGCTTTGACCAAGTTCTTGGTCATAAGAACAAGTCAAGTAACTGAATTATAGTGTGCTTAACATTTAAAAGCCAGCAATTTCAAACATGAAGCCAAACACCCAGCCTTACATAAAAATAAAATGTCTGTCATCACTAGAGCTACTTACATTTAAACTTTAGCTTCAGCTACGGAAACAGGATATGAGAACTAAAGAGAAGCAGGTTTATTTATTTATTTGTTTGTTTTTTTGTTTGTTTATTTTTGAGACAGGGTTTCTCTGTGTAGTTTTGGTGTCTGTCCTGGATCTCGCTCTGTAGCCCAGGCTGGCCTTGAACTCATAGAGATCCACCTGACTCTGCCTCCCGAGTGATGGGATTAAAAGCGTGCTCCACAGAAGCATGTTTCTATAGCTGATTTTGGGTTTTGAGTCAAACTGTGCTCTCTCTACTACTATGCTGCAGTGCAAGTTCTTACTCTCTCAGCCCCCATAGGGAGGAGGGAGAGGGGTAAATAGAGGAGATGGGGAGAGGTGGGTAAGATAACAATATGCATGGTGAAAAAAACTACAAGGACTCATACTGAACTATTTACTTAAAAAAATCCATAATGCACATCACTCAGTGTACAAATAAACATAAATGGCTTTAATGAACTGGTCTCATCTGAGCTAATGGTATTCCCTCCATATATATATATATATATATGATTTCAAATTTAAATATCACTTGCAATAACATGATGAAAATTCCACTATACACAATTACACTCCACGAAAAATAAAAATAAAAAAATAAAGCTTAAAATAAAAAATCAGCACTGAACCTTCTGGAATTATATGTAATTATCAGACTATATGATATAATGTATACTTTTAAGAATTAAAGAATAAAGAAAGAAGTATATACTTTCAACAACATATACTCATTTCATTTAACCAATGTTAACTTAGGACCGATTACATCAGGCATTTTTTGGTTGCTTAGGTTACGAAAAGTAACAATCTCCCTTTGCTGGGATTTATATTCTAGTTGTAAGTGACAGATGCACAGGAAAATAAGCAAAATATGTTCCATGGTGAAATGTGCTAGGAATCCAAGTAGAGGAGGGAGGAAAGAGGGTGTGAGCTCATCAGTACTTTGAGAATCACAGGAAAATATATGAGACAGAAAGAATAAAGGAAGTAATACTGATACATACCTAGGGGAAGAATGTGACAAAAGAAAAAATAAAAATGGAATGGATCTAAAGGGGTTTCTGAGAAACTGTAAGAAATCCTGTATGCTTATATGCTGTGATTTGGTAGGAAGACTTTCCTGTAGTGGTAGCTCATTAGTAGGCAATGGAGAACCCAGAGGTGCATGTTGGTGGAAAGTCTTTATGTCATCAAAAGCATGCACTTGAAATGTATGGAATGGTCCAATTTTTCCAGCTTCTCTTTCTTTGCTACTTGTCCATAACTATATCTGAGTTGCTTCATCATGAGTTCCTGCCAGGATGAGCTGCTTCAACACAGAACTGAAGACACCAAGAGTAAACAGGCATGTGCCAGAAACTGAAAGCATGAGACCAAATAAACGGTTGCTCTCTCAAGTATGTGTCATCATAGTGAAAAACTGACAGCCATGGAGCAAGAGTGGGAGGAGCAGTTGTGGAACAAAGCGAGGAGGGCAAGGAGGTCATGCCAGGATAGCAGAGTGAAAATCAACAAAACACTGAGAAGGTAACACAAAGAAGCTTACTAGAATTTCTGAACAAAGCGTGGGATTGCTAAGACACACAGATTGAACAGACTGCGGATGAGACAAAGCTGAAGAGGGAAATACAAAGTGCCATTGAAGTAAAGCAGAAAACAGATGTAAAAGACAATAGATCAAAATTATGAAAGCCAGCCTAACATACTTGAAAAATACAATAAAGAAGTCCTGTATATTTCTAGTAGGATTTCCAAAGTAGAGAATGAGAATGGAGAGAGGCAATATTTGAAATGACATTAAATTAGATTTTTTTTAAAATTTATTTTATTTTATTTTACAATATAATTTAATTCTACATATCAGCCACAGATTCCCTTGTTCTCCCCCCTCTGCCCCATCCCGCCGCCTTCCCCCCGGCCCACCTCCCATTTCCATCTCCTCCAGGGCAAAGACTCTTCCGAGGATTGAGATCAACCTGGTGGACTCAGTCCAAGGAGGTCTAGTCCCCTCCTCCCAGGCTGAGCCAAGCATCCCTGCATAAGCCTCAGGTTTCATACAGCCAACTCATGCACTGAGCACAGGACCGGGTCCCACTGCCTGGATGCCTCCCAAACAGATCAAGCCAATCAACTGTCTCACCTATTCAGAGGGCCTGATCCAGTTGGGGACCCCTCAGCCCTTGGTTCATAGTTCATGTGTTTCCATTCGTTTGGCTATTTGTCCCTGTGCTTTATCCAACCTTGGTCTCAACAATTCTCACTCATATAAACCCTCCTCTTTCTCTCCAATTGAACTCCCGGAGCTCCACCCCGGGCCTGGCCATGGATCTCTGCATCCGGTTCCCTCAGTCATTGGATGGGGTTTCTAGCACGACAAATAGGGTGTTTGGCCATCCTATCACCAGAGTAGGTCAGTTCGGGTTTTAGAATTTTTTAGAGCTTTAAAAATTCATGATACTTCAGATGCTCATTGGATCCTGAGAAAAATAAATAGAATATACATCCTGCCATAATATAGGTAAATTTCAGAACATTACAGCTCAAAACTCTTTAAAATGCCTACAGTGTTGTAGCTCTGTGGGAGAGTATGTGCTTAGCATAAAGGAGCCCTGGAATGTTGTTAAACACAAAAGTAACTTGACAAAAGAGAAAGAAAGAAAGAAAGAAAGAAAGAAAGAAAGAAAGAAAGAAAGAAAGGAAGGAAGGAAGGAAGGAAGGAAGGAAGGAAGGAAGGAAGGAAGGAAAGGAAGGAAGGAAGGAAGGAAGGAAGGAAGGAAGGAAGGAAGGAAGGAAGGAAAAGGAAGGACGAACAGCAAAGTGTCAAGTCCTTCCTGTCAGAACTTTCCATTTTAATCTGTTTAATTCACGGTCGCATCAGAAAGCATTCACAATGGCTACTCTGACAAGATGAAGCACTTTGAAAGTCCTCATCAGCATGTTGAAAGCTTTTCCTTAACAGGCAGTTTTATCATGAGCCTCTTGTGAAAAACTGAAAGCAAACTGTGAAGATTCTTTTTCATTACCTCAATTGTTTTATTCTAGCCTTTTTGGTGTTGAGAAGAAAGAAGCAAAGGACAGCAAGAGGAGAAAACAGTCCTAGTTGTTTCTTTCTTTCTTTCTTTTTCTTTTTTTTCAAGACAGGATTTCTCTGTGTAGTTTTGGTGCCTCTCCTGGAACTCACTTTGTAGATCAGGCTGGCCTTGAACTCACAGAGATCCACCTGGCTCTGCCTCCCAAGTGCTGGGATTAAAGGCGTGCACCACTGCCACCCGGCCTAGTTGTTTCTTGATGCTTACAAATAGATGGCTGAATTTCCACGTTGGAAATATCTAAAATTTATCAGTTTTTCTTTATGTGAATATGATTTGCAATTTTCATAGACAGTTGTCATGGATAGTGTCATCTCGGGAGGGCTGATCTGGAGGTTTTATCTATTCATGTTTGCATGTTTTGGTAGAAAAAAAAAACAGAAGTTTACAATCTACATAGGAAAACAATTTCACTTTCCACAATATGTCATCATCTTTCATTTCCTGTGATAATATAGTCCTGTAGAAGGCCATATACATTAGTACCTTTTCTTGTTTTGATAAAAGACCTTACAAAAGCAATTGAAGGGATGAGTTGTTTGTTTTGGTTCACAGTTTGAGGAGATGTTCATAATAACTGAGAGTATATGAGGAAGCTAGTCACAGAACATCCAGTCAGGAAGATGAGAGTAATGAATGCTATGCTCATCTCTCTGATTCCTTTGCATGCAGCCCAAGGTAATGGTCCTACTCAAATAATGGTGCCACCACCATGTAGGATAGGTCTTCCCACCTAAAGTCACCAAATCTACATCAATCACTAGCATGTTCAGTGACTTTCTCCTCAATGGTTTTAGACCCTTTCAAATTTATAATCTCTATTAACTATCACACCAGGTATATGTCTATTTTAAATTGTGAGAATGTTTATCATTTAAAACAGTTACCCCTTTCAATCACAACTTGATACATACTTCAAAACTATCAAAATCAATGACCTTTCCTTCATCCTTCAGACTGCCTACCACAAAGTCACACCAATGTGAAGTAAATGCTTTGTGTACGAAAAAATAACAGACATCTGGAATCAATACCTATCCCAGGCTGGTGATCAGGAAGCTGAGAAGTTGGACCAGAGTGATGAAGAGATAGTGGGACACAGGGTCTAATGTGATCTGAAGCTAAAGCACAGCCGGCTTCACTGTCTATTACACTGACTAATAAAGACAGTTTTAAGATGAAGTTGCTAAACACATCAAGATATGAATGGAAAACACTAAAGCCTAAACACAAGTCCTCATTGTCGCATGCAACCTTTGAGCTGTTGCAGTAGCCACAAACCCTGGAAGCTAGTTTTAGGCACGAGCTTATGATAACAGAGCATGGCTTCAACAGGGCATTTCCTCCTAAGAAGAGGGGAAGTGATGACTTACAATAGAACACATAATCAAGAGCTTGTGCTACAACCATGACTTGGCTCTGCTGTAAGAACAACTCACTAATAACTCATTAATAACAACAGTTCCTTCAGATTGAGACAGGGGCAGAGAAGAAATTAATGTGAGTCTTATTCTCTTTATCATTTACTTATTCAGAGACAGAAGCTGTTGGTTTTAGAGGTAGTAATCTGAATCTCAAAGCTTTAGCCCTTTCTTTATATTCTTATCTAATTTTCTAAACAAGTCTATGAATAAATACATTGTTTTTTTTTTTTTTTTACTTTTGGTTATCAAATCCAAAGTGAAGCATATTTCTTGTAATACAAAAGATTAGACAAAGTAAGTAGCTGTTTCAGGAAACAAATGTTCAACATTCTTGCTTATTGGGGTTGCCTCTTTCTTATCAGAGGTAAAGTGAACACTCTCACTTCATGGTATTTAGCTTTCCAAGATTATCATGCCACATATTATACGTAATAACAATCACTCCCACATACACACCTTAAAAAGCTCACCCGAGTACCACATTAGACCTTAAGACCCATAACAACTTTTGAAGCAAATATTCTTTTTGTGTACTAACAAATTTTCATAACTCCTGCCACCAGTTCCATCTATCACTGCAACACGTAGACCGCCCCTCTCCAGGCAAAGGCATTAAACTCACATTGGCAATCTATCTGAAAACCCACATGACTTGAGCTCTAGTTCCATGACCATCTCTTCAAATAGGGATCTAGACTCACTTTGCCAACTCCACCAGCACTTGTTGCCATAGAAAAGTTCCTCAACACTTCTGCCTAAATCCTTAAATTTGGCTCTGAAAATATCCTCACTCTACAGAAGCCTTATTCCTGGACTTAGAAACCTCATTTAGCTCAAGTTGGGCTAGGACAACTTTTGATGCCCGATTATAATATCAGTACTAATTTTCTCAAAGACAGAACCTTAAGCCTTATACAGCTGGACTACCAAATGACCAGGAAACAGTTTCAAAGACCTGTTTAACAAAATAGCAATGTGACTTCCATACCGAGAAACACAACCATATTCCAGATACCGAGGACCCATTGAAAATACACAATTATGAATAACTGAAAGAATGAGTCTCTGTCAAAAATTAGTACTCCCTTAGTAATGTTTCACAAGTGTGGCATAGATAATAAGCAAGCCAATGTATTCAAAACAGCAGCAATAAACATGATCAGAGAACTCAGAGGATAAATGAATAAAGAACAGAATGAAGACTGTGAAAATACAAACCATTGAATGAAAAAATAAAACCAATCCAAGATATAAAAATAGAAGATAATAAGAAATATGATCTCTAAAGAAAAGGCAAATTAAATAAAATTTAATATGAAAAATTTAGAAATGTATACAGAAAATGTATAGTAAAACCTTACCAAAGAGTAGATCAAGTAGAAGAAATGATATCAGGTTTGAAGACAAAGAAGAGGAATTTGATCATTCAAAATGTCAAATACAAAAAAGACCCAAGAATAGAGCATGCATTCACTCTGGGACACTACAAAAAGACCCAACCAATAAATCACAGGTGACGGTCAAAGGCACAGAAAAAAATTTTGAACAGTATCATAGGAAAACATCTCACAATTCAATGAAAGAGATCCTTATCAAGGTCCAAGGGACATACAGAACAGGAAGAGTCAGGACAAAGAAACTCCCCACATCCTGTAATAGATAAACAACATATTTACAAAAAAAAAAGATATTGAAATCTTCAAGAGAAAGATATCAAGTCACTACAAAAGCAGGCCCATCAAAAGAAAAACAGTTTTTTTTTTCTTTTTTTTTTTTTTGAATTTATTTTATTTTATTTTACAATATACTTCAACTTTACATATCAGCCATAGATTCCCCCGTTCTCCCTCCTCCCGCCCCGCCCCCCTTCCCCCTGTCCCACCCCCCATTTCCATCTCCTCCAGGGCAAAGACTCCCCCAAGGATTGAGATCAACCTGGTGGTCTCAGCCCAGGCAGGTCTAGTACCCTCCTCCCAGGCTGAGCCAAGGGTCTCTACTAAGCCCCAGGTTTCAAACAGTCAATTCATGTACTGAGCACAGGGCCCGGTCCAACTGCCTGTATGCCTCTTAAACAGATCAAGCCAATCGACTGTCTCACCCATTCAAAGGGCCTGATCCTGTTGGGGGCCCCTCAGCCATTGGTTCACAGTTCATGTGTTTCTATTCGTTTGGCCATTTGTCCCTGTATTCCATCCATCCCTGGTCCCAACAACTCTTGCTCACATAAACCCTCCTCCTTCTTGCCAATTGGACTCCCGGAGCTCCACCCAGGGCCTGACCGTGGATATCTGCATCCAAGATCCAGCTATACCACTCTTGGGCATATACCCAAGGAATGCTCAATCATACCACAAGGACACTTGCTCAGCTATGTTCATATCAGCATTATTTGTAATAGCCAGAACCTGGAAACAACCTAGATGCCCTTCAACCGAAGAATGGATAAACAAACTGTGGTACATATATACAATGGAATACTACTCAGCAGAGAAAAACAATGACATCATGAGGTTTGCAGGCAAATGGAGGGATCTAGAAAAAATCCTCCTGAGTGAGGTAACCCAGACTCAGAAAGACAAACATGGTATGTACCCACTCATAGGAGAATACTAGTTGTGGAACAAGGATGACTGGACAGCTACTCACAACACCAGGGAGGCTACCTGGATAATAGGACCCCAAGAAAGACACGCGGATCGCCCAATGACAGAGAAATGGATGAGATCTACATGAACAATCTGGACGTGAGTGGGGGTAATGAGCGAGGGGCGAGAGAAAGAGAACTTGGGGAAGCAGGAGATCCCAACTGGATCAAGAACAGAGAGGGAACATAAGGAATGTTCATGATAAATGAAGACCACATGAGAATAGGAAGAAGCAAAGAGCTGGAGAGGCCCACAGAAATCCACAAAGATGCCCCCACAATAAACTGCTGGCAATAGTCGAGAAATAGCCTGATTTGACCTACCCTGGTGATAAGATGGCCAAACACCCTAATTGTCGTGCTAGAAACCCCATCCAGTGACAGAGGGAACTAGATGCAGTTTTTTTTTTCAATGATGACTATAAAAGCCAATAGAAAAGAGACCAAAGTTCTACAAATTTTGAAAGACAGGAGATATCAGACCAGAATAATACTACACTTGGCAAAGCTATCCATTGTAATTGAAAAAAAGAGAGGAAACTTTCTGTAATGACAGAATTAAGTAATTTATTATAATAGGGCAAGCCCCACAGATGACACTGGAAAGAATATTTATAACTGAAGAGACAGTTAAACATGTCCAACAATCACACGGAACAAACAAACAATTCTAGAATACTAAAGCAAGTGAGGTCTAATAAAACACCATAGAGGAAGTAAAATGATAGGATTACTAGACACTTTTCAGTAGTAACTCTTAATATTAATAGTCTCAAATCCCTAATAAAGACTTATAGAGTAAGAGATTGGATCAGAACACAGGGTCCATCTTTTTGGTACCTGCAAATTACACACCTCATGCCAGTAATAGAAAAGACTGCAGTATAAAATTATGGAAAATGATAGTTCAAGTAAATGGAACTATGAAAGAAGCAGTCACAGCTATTGTAATATCTGATAAAGTAGCTTTCAAATCAAAATAGCCAGAGGAGTTAGGAAAGGACATTTCACAGTCATTAAAGGAAAAGTCCACTAAAAGAGTTACGTGTCTAAACATTTATGCACCAAGCACAGGATACATATTTCACAAAAGAAGTACTACCAGATCCTAAACTACAAATTCATCTCAAAACAACACTAGTGGCCATCTTTAATTCCATACTTTCTCCAACAGACAGATCATCCAGATAAAAACTAACTAGAGAAATCTGGAGTTAAATGGCATAATAAATCAAATAGATCTAACAGACATTTACAAAACATTCTACCCAAACCTGAAATAATATACTTTTTTTTCTCACTGCACAATGGAACTTTCTCAAAAATCACCTTCATATTAAAATGCAAAGCAAGACTTAACAAATATAGGAAACATGAAACAACATCACTCATTCTATCTGACCACAAGTGAATATAGCTGGCCATTAACAATAGCAGAAACTATACACGGTAAACAAACTCAGGAAAACTAAACAGCACACTAATAAATGGAAATTGGGCCAAAGCGAGAAATCAGAAAGTAAATTTGAAAATTCCTAGAATTAATTAGAAATTAAAACATGAAATACCAAAAACATGGGACACAAAGAATTCAATCCTAAAAAGTTAATAGTGCCTACATCTAAAAAGAAAAATCTTGAGAGCTCTCACTCAAAAACTGAATAATGTACCTGAAGGCATTTAAAAGTAAATAAATAAGAAAAAAACACCTCAAAATAGTAGATGGGCAGGAAAAAAATCAGAAAAATACATAAGAAAGAAAAACCCCACAATGAATCAATGAAGCATTGTAAAAACTTTGGCAAATTTATAGTCAAGTGAATCAACCAAAAGAAAGACAGAGAAAATAAAACCAGAGACTAAGAGAAAGCATTTCAATAGGTATTGATGACATTCAGAGAATAAGTACACACTTTAAAAAAATATCCATATATTCCCTGGAAAACCAGAGGCCACTCTGACCAGATAAACAAGAAAACTAACCAGAGGTGCCCATTGCTCCCTCAACTCTTCCAAAGCAATCCTACAGTCTTATCCCTAGCTTGTAACAGAAGACCTTCAGCAACCTCCTAACTCCCTGCTCCTGAGTGGGTCACAGAGATCTTGTTCTCCGAACTTCCTTCCTCACTCATTGTTTTATCCTACCTCCAAACTCAAATACACATTCCCTATGAAGCCATAGACCACTCAGGCCAACAATGCAGGGAGTTCCTAGTTGAACACCCTGCTTTCCTCCCTTCTGGGGATCCACTTTGCCCCTCCCCTCTTCTAGCCCAACCCCATTCCTAAATGTCAGTTCTTAATATGCAGAAACACATTTTACCAGTGACTGCACCTAGCAAGATCCCAAAAGAATTTTCCTACCGGCTAACACATAGCCACCACACTCTCCTAAGAAGCAGGCATGATAAGAGACATCAGGAAGCAAAACACCCACCAAAGAGACAAGACCAGATATCAGCACCTAGAATTCTAATCTTCCCAATCCCAAATGCATAGATGCCAGCATCAAATCATAATCAATAACATCCAGGACAATATATCCCCAGTACAGCCCAGCCACCCTACCAGAGCAGGTCCTGAATATATAAACATAGCTGAAGCACAGGAAAGAAGACCTGAAAACAGCCTTTGTGAAAATGATAGAGGTCATTAAGGATCAAATGAATAAATCCCTTAAAGAAACTATGTAGCATGAATCTTAAATGGTCTTATTAATAAAATCAAACCTGAGCCAGGTATTGGAGTGAACACTGGAAGGTCAGAGAGACAGGATAAGCCACAGCTAACCTCACCTGGCCAACTTCACGGCTGGTCTTGTTTCCTCAGACTGGAAGCCTCTGTGTCCTCATATCCGAATGGCTCTCAGCTGAACTGTGTTTCTTAAAAGCCTGAATGCTTAACCAGGCCAAATGCTTAACCAGGCCAAATGCCTCGAGTTTCTGGTCCTCACGCCTTATATACCTTTCTGCTTTCTACCACCACTCCCTGGGATTAAAGGCTGGCTTTCTGGGATTAAAGGCGTGTGTCACCATGCTTGGCTGTTTCCAATGTGGCCTTGAACTCACAGAGATCCAGAGGGATTTCTATCTCTGGAATGCTAGGATTAAAGGCATGTGCTACCACTGCCTAACCTCTGTTTAATATTGTGGCTGTTCCGTCTCTGACCCCAGATAAGTTTATTAAGGTACACAATATTTTGGGGAACACAATACCACCACAAAACTATGAAAACACAAACAGTGGAAAGAGATGAATAACACAGGTCAAGAACTGAAAGTGAAAATAGAAATAAAGAAATCTCAACTGAGGAAATCTGGAAATGAAAAATTTAGGAACTTGAAAAACAACAGAGGCAAGCCTCACCAACAGAATTGCAAAGGTGGAAGAAAGAAGGTCATGCATTGAAGACACGATAGAAAAAATGTATATCTCTTTTAAAAATGTTAAATCTAAAAATAATCATGGCACAAAATATCCAAGAAATCTGTGACACAATAATAAGACCAAATCTAAGACTAAAGGAAGAAAATTTCTGTGCCATATTAAAGGCACAGAAAGTAATTTCAACAAAATCATAGAAGAAAATTTTCTTAACCTAAAGAAGGAGATAAGTATAAAGTTACAAGAAGTATACAGAACACCAAACAGATTGAACAATAAAAAAAAAATCCCCTTGGCACATAATAATCTGAAAACTAAATGTACACAACAAAGAAAGAATATTAAAGCTGTAAGGGGGGGAAATCATGCAACATATAAAGACAGATCTATTAGAATAACACCTGACATCTCAATGGAGATTCTTAAAGCAGAAAGGCCTAGACAAATGCTATGCAAACTCCAAGAAACTGCAAATTCTAGTGCAGACTGCTATAAGCAGAAAAACTTTCAATTACAATAGATGGAGAAAAGAAGACATTCTATGATAAAACCAAATTTAAGCAGTTTCTATCTAAAAATACAAAAGTAAGGAAGGCACTAGAAAGGAAATTCCAATAAAAACAAGTTAAACACATCCAAGAAAACACAAGGAATGAATAGTCCCTGACCAGAAACTCAAAAGGGGACACACACACACACACACACACACACACACACACACACGTAACTCAAAATGTAGATATCAAGAAAACAAAAAACCCAATTAAAAAAAGAGATACAAATCCAAATAGAGATTTTTTTTCAAAGGATAAAACTCAAATGGCTGAGAACCACTTAAAGAAATGTGCAATATCATTTGCCATCATGGAAAAGCAAATAAAGTCTACTTTGAAATTCCATCTTACACTTTTCAGAATGGCTAAGATCAACAGAACAAGTGACAGTTCATGCTGGAGAGAATGTGTGGTAAGGGGAACATTCCTCCATTGCTGAGTGTGCAGACTTGTACAACCTCTTTGGAAATCAGTGTTGCAGTTCTTCAGTAAGATGACAATTGATCTACTTCAAGATTCAGTGATACCACTATTGGGTGTATACCCAAAGGATGTTTCATCCTATGACATAGATACTTACTCAACCATATCTGTTGCTGTTCTGTTCATAAGAGTCCAAATTTGGAAACAACCTGAAAATCTGTCAATGTATGAATGGACAAAGAAAGTGTGGTTTATTTATACAATGGAATATCATTAAGCCCTAAAAAATGAAATTAGCAGGTAAATGGATAGACTAGATAAATAATCCTAAATGAGGTATTTCAGACCCAGAAAGACAAATATAGTATGTATTCACTTATTTGTGGCTATTAACTCTTATGGCAATGATAAACAAGCTACAATCCATAGAACCACCAAGGTCAGGTTATACCAAGGTTTGGTATAGTGTAAGGGAATGGGAGGTGGAGGGCAGATATATTTTCTTAGAAAGGGGCAAGAGAATAGATAGTTATGGATGAGGGGTTCAAATGAAATGATCATGTGGGGAGGGGTGGGGGAGAGGAAGAAGAGGGAGGAAATATAGGGAAAGATAGCTAAAATTAAGGGGTGTTTGAGGGGTAGTATGGCAACCTAATGAAGTCGAATCTTTCTAAAATATATACATATTTGAAGGTGATCTAAATGAAATTGCCAAATTACAAGAGAGACAGAGTCTCAGCTGACCGTCTTTTCTCACCTAATGAAGCTTCCAGTATTGTGATTGGGTTATACATAATTGAATTGTTGGCCAAAGGGATCTCATGGGAGTCCTCAAATAACACAGGATGTTGCCAGACAAATTTCTGTCCACAAACTGACAGCAAGCCTCCATTACTGAGGACATCACATACACAACACATTAAATATGGAGAATTCAAGTTGGAGCCTGCATAATGCCTTTACACCTATGTGCTAGCACCCAAGGAACATACTGGTCCTCTGGACACTACCAAAAGAAACTTAAACACCAACGCACCAACAATCTCTGATCTACAGTTGTACCCTGCCTGCAAGACATATTAATGAAATGGTGGCACAAAGCTTGTGGGAATAACCAACTAATAGCTGAATTAAGGCCCCCTCCACAAGATGGAACCCCTACATGACACTGCTTTGGTGACCAAGAACCTGAGACCAGACAGCCTGGGGTCCTAAAACCAAATACTATTGGTAAGAAAAATAGCAATAGAAATAACTCCTAATGATATTCTGTAATACTCATACATCAGTGCCTTGCTCAACCATCATCAGAGAAGCTTCCTCCTGCAGTAGATGGGACCAAATACAAAGACCCACAGCCAGACAATATGCAGAGAGTGAGAGACCTTGGAACACTTAGTCCTTAAAGTGATGTCTTCAACAAATCCCTTTCCTCTGGGCTCAGGGAACCAAGAAGAAAGAGTTGAAGAGCTAGGGGGGATGAAGAATACCAAGAAAACACTAAATCAATATGAATAAAGCTCATATGAATTCACAGAGACTGAGGCATCATACATAGAGCCTTCATTGGTCTATACAAAGTCTTTGGGTATATATTATGACTTCCTGTTTAGGTATTTTTGTGGGATTCCTGAGTTTGTGAACAAGCGAGTCTTTGTTTCTTCTGCCTTCTCTTGGGGTCTTTGCTTTCTGTCTGTTTATTTTGTCCAATTGTGATGTTTCAGTTTTTGTGTTATCTTACTATATTTTAGTTTATTATGTCTTTTTTATTTTATATATTACTTTATTATGGTATTATCCCTTAAATCCTGTATTTTTTTTTCTCATGAAAGATAGAAAGGATCCAGATAGAAGGGGAGGTGGGGAGAAACCGAAAGGACTAGAGTGTGGCTAGAGTTTTCCTGCCTGGCCCACAGTCAGGACAAATCTCTTTCACCTGCCAGTCCCACAGCCGCTCAGACCCAACCAAGGAAACACAGAGACTTCTATTGCTTATAAACTGTATGGCCGTGGCAGGCTTCTTGCTAACTGTCCTTATATCTCAAGTTATCCATTTCCATAAATCTATATCTTGCCACATGGCTCGTGGCTTACCGGCATCTTCACATGCTGCTTGTCCTGGCGGTTGCTGGCTGGCAGGCTGGCAGGCAGGCAGTCTCCTTCTGCCTTCCTGCTCTTTTTATTCTCTCTGTTAGTCCCGCCTACACTTCCCGCCTAGCCACCGGCCAATCAGTGCTTTATTAGGAACACATTTGCCATACAGAACATCCCACAGCACTAGAGAGAGGGGAAACTGGAAACATGACAAATCTTGTGAGAAAAATAATCTATTTTCATTAAAAGAAAAAAAAATCACAATTCCTTTGGGATCCTGCCAAATACCCCAGAAAACAGCCAAGTGGGAAAACTTCAGCACAGTGTTGTTTTTCAGGCAGTTGGGGGTAAGGAGAACAGATTAAAACCTTTGTTACTGATTCCTAAATTCTATTGCACACTCACCCTTGAAACTAATACAAAGCAGGGCATGAAGTCAGCCATTGCTTTAGTATTGGTGCACTTGGGGTACAGGCATGAGAAGTCAGTGAACAGAATTGTTTGTGGTTTGTGAGGAGAGGTAACCTACTGAGTTGGAGGCAAGCACATGGGTCCTTTTCAAAGTCACGGTATAGAAAGCTTCTTTCTAAAATATAGGAAGAACTACTAGCTTTGTGTGAAAGACAAAAGATGCTTTCACAGGATGGGACATTTAGTATATAAATGTCTCCTAACTTGGTAGCATTTGATTTGAAAGGTTACTCACAATAGACCCACACCAGTGGGAAACTCCCATGGCATTATTTTAAATTAATTACTCCTTCAGAGTAAAGACCCACACCAATACACTAAAAGCTAATTCTGTGTCAGTATCTCAAAGTTTGCATGAACACTTTCTGTAGCTTTTCTTGGGGAAGAAAGTAGGTTTTGTTGTTTCAGAAACATTTTGTGAACTTTGAGGCCTGAGTGGGTAGCTGGCTAAGTTTCAATAAAAATTGAGGTCTCTTTATGTCATATTTGCTTTAACTAGAAATAGAAGTGTACACAAATTACATCACATGTTGACACCGATAATAACCTAATGTAAATGTCATTTCTTTATAGCAATATGACTGATAAAAGAACACAAAACAATCACGCACTTATTTCATTGTAACTTATATATGTTCTTATATCATTAAACTTTGTACTTGTGAATCATATTGCACACATTCTGCTTTTATAAAGAAATGTGCTAACATCTTCATGTGATGTCAGTGTTTATTCATTTATCAAGTAAACTTCATTCTAAAAGAATGAGGCAAAAACTGCACTCTAGAGATAATTTACAGATTTAATTACTGTTATCAGCATAGCTGAAATAAGCTCTTCAATGTTTATGGTAAAAATCACTTCTAAATACTGTGCATATATGTATAAGTTTTTTAAATAAATGATCTCTGGTTTCCATTTTAAGACCAATAAGGTTCTAAAAAAGGGGGAAAAGAATATATCCTACAAACCTGAGGAATCTAAAAGAAATGGATGTAGTTCTAATATGAACAACCTCCCAATCAAGATGAGATAAGTAATTTAAGTTGATCAATAACATTCAGTAAAATAAAAATAGTTATTTGAAATCTCCCAGCTAACAAAAGCCCAGGTCAGCTGGATTCAACAGAGAATTCTAATAGACCTTCAAAGAGTAACTAACTCTAACTGTTTTTAAAGTACCCCGCAAAACAGAAAAGGAATATTTCCAAATTCTGTGTATAAAGCCAATATTACCACAATAGCAAAGCTAGAAAAAGACCAAATGACAACAAAAAAGGAAGGTTATAGTCCAATCTATTTGATTGACATAGATTCAAACTTCTCAATAAAATACTTTCAAACAAAATTCAAGAACACATTAAAACATTATCCACTGTGGTCAAGTCAGCTTCATCCCAGAAACAGAGATAATTCAACATACATAAGTCAATAAACTATATCAGTCACAATAGTCTCAAAAACATCTTAGAAGATGTCTAACCATGGAAAGATTCAACTATGAAAAACTAAAGAAACTGAAGGAAGAATTTGAAGATGAGAATAGAAGAAGAAAAGACCTCCTATGTTCACAGATTTGAAAGATTAATATTTTTAAAATGGCCATTCTCTTCAAAACAATGTATAGATTCAATATAATCTCCATCATTATTGCAATGAAATTCTTCATAGAAACTTAACAAATAATCAAATTTCATATGGAAATACAAGAACAGGATTATCAGAACAGTCCTGAACAATGAAAATTAACACCATGATAGAGCTTTAGGGATGAAACAACATGGTGTTGGCATAAAAACTGACTCATTGGTTGATGAAATAGAATAAGGATACATATACAAACTCACACTCCTATATGTACCGAGGTTTTAACAAAAAAGGCCAACAATATTCATGGGATAGAATAGAGTATCTTCAACAAATGGTGTTGCTCGAATTGGACATCTGCATATAGAAGAATGAAACAAGATCCTTACCTGTCACTGCGTTAATCACTTCTCTGTGCTATCATCAAACACTTTCATCAACAACCTTAAGGAGGAGAGAGTTTATTTTGGTTTGTTTCCAGAGTTGTAAGTGTCCCTGATAGAAGGGCAGAGACAAGTAGAAGGTATGGTGAACAGGAATTAAGGAATAGGAGCAGGAAATAAGAGCTCAATATAGCAAACCACAAGCACAAAACATCGAAAGCAAAATGAAAATAGGCATTATTGTTTTACTCTCAAAGGCTACCCCCGTGACATATTTCTTCCAGAAAAGCCTTCAAAGGATTTTTTGCTACATAGACATCCCCCAAATAGGGACAACAACTAAGGACCTAGTGCTCAAATACCCAACACTATGCCGAACATTTATTATTCAGAACACTACACTTACCCTGCACAAAACTCAACGCCAAGCAGAACAAGGACTTCAACATAAGACCTGATATCATAATCTAGTACAGGAAAAATTAGGGAATACATTTGAGTTCATTATCACAGGAAACTCTTTCCTAAACAGGATCAAAATAGCACAGGTGTTTAGACCAACAGTTAGCAATTGTGACCTTATGAAACTCAAAATCATCTGTACAGCATGAACATCATCCCTTGAGTGAAGATGTGGTGTACAAAATGTGAAAATTTTTTTACTAGCTATACATCTGAGAGAGAATTAATTTATAGAACATACAGAAAATAATGATAATTAACAACAACAATAATAATAATAATCCTTAAACATAAAGAAAACAAATAATCCAATTAAATCTGGTGTATGGATCTAAACAAAATGTTCTCAAAAGATGAAACACAAATGACTTACCAACATTCAAAAAAAGAGTCACTATACTTAGTCATTAGGAAAATACCAATTAAAACTACATTGAGATTTTATCTTACCCCAAGTAGAATTGAAAAGAACTAAACAAGCAACGACAATTGTTGGCATGCATTGAAAGGGAGCATGTATTCCCTATTGGTGGGAGTGAAATCTGGTACAGCTATTATGGAAATCGGTGTGGTTGTGCCTGGAAAAGCTAGAAAAAAAAATCAACCACATCATCTAAGTATGGCATTCTTGGATACATACCCTAAGGACTCAATATTTTACTACAATGATATCTGCTTATCTTATCTATCTTTGTTGTTGATCTATACAATAGCCAGGAAATGGAAGTAACCTACAAGTCTACCAATTGAAGAAAAATATTGAAATATGTATACTTGCACAATGGACTACTACTAGGGTTTTCTGGGAAAATTATAATATTCATAGTCAAATTATTGTAGTTGGAAAAAAATCATTCCAAGAGAAGTAACCAATATCCACACACATATTTTCTCTTATTTGTGGATGTTATCTTTGAATCTTCATCCAACTGTGTTGGATGGGAAATACCTATAGAGGTCAGGTAATCAGAAATTAGCCATGGAAAGGTGATTTCAAGGAATGAGAGAGGGAATGAAGAGGTTTAAAAGGCTCAAAGGAATAAGGGATGAGGGAGAGTTAAATGGGACAGGGGCACAGTAGAGAAAGGAATATAGAGAACAGCACTTGACACTAAAGAACATTTGAAAAAATCAGATAACTTGTTGACTAGTGCTTTTCTATACAATTATGCAATTCTTAGTATGACAGACAACACTGCTCACCCTTACCCTTGTTAATGAGGTTTCAATTTCTATCATCTCCTTTCAGTGTACACTCAATATTATACTAAAACTCTCCTTTTGTGAATTCTCCTTCTTAATAGCATACTTTAAGCATTATGAGCTTATTACAAGGACTTTCCACACATTATGTATTGCCATTTAAAAAATAAATATTATCTGAGCAATTTTTAAATCGACTTTAGCAACCAAAATGAGATTAAAGAAAGGGTTTTGTCTTAATGAATACATATTGAGTAACATAATTAAATAACTACTTCAAGGACATACTGAATGTATTTATAATACATTTGGCATCAGTTGTGTTTTTTTTTCCAGATAAGAAAAACAATGGTAGAAGAGTTGTTTTCTCGTGAAAATAGATAATTGGATTACAAATAAATGTATATTTTCTTATTTTATATTCCATGAAACATTACACTTTTAAATAATATATGTAATTATGCATGGGGGAATATGGAAAGTTATTTATTTGAACACATGTTTAAATTCTTCAAATTCCCCCAAATTAAAATGACAGTATTTATTTTACTGAAGAAAATTTTCTCAATTAAAGGACATTATATTTATCTCAAGCTCTGAGAGTAACTAGAAAAAAAAGATGAGTAGTTTCAATGTTAGGTTTGTGGATAAGAACTATAGAACCTTTCACATACACAAATTGTGAGAGATTTTCTTCATTTGCTTGTTTGTTTGTTTTCAGTATTGAAGATTGGACCCGGGGCTTTGTGAATGCTAGGAAAGAACTGTTACACTGATCTACACTTTCAGATTAAACTGTAATTTATATACAGGTGTGTGTGTGTGTGTGTGTGTGTGTGTGTGTGTGTGTGTGTGCATGCACACAGTGTGAGGGATGGGACATAATTTGTCTTTCTCTATCACTATCCTTCTCCTCCCTTTGCAACAGGGTTGCTCATTGAACCTCGTCATTGCTGTTTCTGCAAGGCTGACTGGCTAGCAAGCTCCTGGGATCTGCTATCTCTGACCCACAACACTGGGGCCTCAGACAGGTCTGGATGTTTCTGGGTTTTCCATATGAATTCATGGGGTTTAAGCTCAAGTCCTCATGCTGGCACAAGTACTCATACCCATGCAGCCATATTTTCAGCCTTCCTTCCTCACTTTTGAAAGGTGTCCTTGAGTACTGTTTTTCAGACATATACAATGTATCAATTTCTCCATTATGTACCAAAGTCCCTGTACTTATATCTTCTCAATGCAATTTTTGTCCTTCACAAGTTAGTGAAGCTGTTCAGAGAAACTGTATAGCAGTGTGCTTAATCTTTTTTCATACACCTTTGAGTTTCTTTGGGCACCAAGCTCTTTTCAGAAGTTTGCTGCTGACTTGCTTGTCATTGAATGCCTCATATTTGCAAATGGCACTGGGTTCAATTTGACTGCATTTAAAATGATAAAGCCATGAATCTCACATTACATGCCACAAGCACATACAAGACAGAAAAGCAACACATAAGAAACTGCATTTAGAAATGCCAGGAGTGAAGGAACAGTCAGAGTAGCCTGGTGTAATAAACATCTTGAATGTACACTCACCTTCATCTTTTCTGTTCATTTCTAAGGGACACTATTGCCTGATAATCCAATACCTTTAAAAATTTCTGTACATAAACTATACAATAGAGGAAAATAACAAGAAAAATACACCTTGTTTAGTACTGAGGGCACTAAAATAGAGAATATGCTTAGAACTAACTACCCTCATTTTCTGTTATTAAACATTTATCACACATAATCAGTGTTATCTATCAAGGTATCACATTAAACCAGAAAAATGAATACTGAGAAACATTATAATTAAGTACTATTTTAATTTACTTACAAAAAATTAAAATGCAAGACAATGGTGCTCACAGTATGGTGTTAATCATCTGTCCAATGACAATGCTGTCATCAGCTTTCAAAAGTGTGTGTTCACCAGATGCAAGATTGAAACTGAGATTAACCAGTTAAAACGTGTAAGGATATAATTCTATCTCAACACAACTTAGATATCACAAGAATTAACAACTTAGCATACTTTTCTCCTGATGTGAGTTTCTCAATGCATTTGCATATATGAATTTGTAATATCAGTTTCTGAAACTCCAAATAAGAAAATAATAAATTTGATATCGATTTGTTTGATACTGGCTATTTTATTTTATTTTCCTTCATGTTCCTATTAATGCCTAACAGGGATGTTCAACAAAGTTGAAAGTGAAATGGTATTGAAAATGTGACCAGACCGTTTGGGAAGGTTAGGGTTTGTTTCCTTTTGTGTTATCTTGTCTGCTTCCAGCTTCAGAAACTTGAGTTCACTTAGAAACAGCAGCTTTCCCCTGCCCCACTGCTCCTACCTTGCTGCCTCTGATGAGTTTATAGACACAGCCACAGCTCAAACAATATGAGATTAAGAACATTTATGTTCTTTGACCCAAGGACAGCTAACTTTTGTGGGTTTAGTTTTTGATGGGTAGATTTTCAATAACCAGTTTTTGCCAAGGAGTCTATAAAGTAACATCATTGAGACTGTCAGCCTCTCTGACAAGATAATGTGACAGTAGAATTGTGTGAACTGGAGATGCTTTCAGCTCACCTCTAGAGCAGTGGATTTCATAAATAGCAGTTTAATCTGCAGAATAGCAGCCCAGTCATAAGGGGAAGCTGAGTCAGAATTTGGAGGGAAGAGGTTCTTTCTAGTGCTGTCTGTTTCTATTTTATTATTTTTCTGTTCATAAGTTTGGAACTTTCTGAGCTGCTGCTCAAGATTCCAATTTCCACACCTTTAAAAATCATGGGGTTTTTTGAGCATAATTAGGATTATATTGTCAGATCAAAGTTTTCAGGAATATTTGCTACTAATGTTTAACATAAGATCAAAGCAGTTTTCATTTTTAAGAAGAGAATTAACATACAAAAATAACACCAACTTTTTATGTATTTTCTTCACAAAACCGATCATTTTTCCCAACAATATTTGATATGTTAATGTTAAGTATATTGTGACTATAGATTTACTATATATATACATATATATGTATAAGTATGTTAATTTATATAATAATTATGCTTAAAAAGCTTATAATACAGTTCAGAGGCTCTGAAGGTATACAAATATGTACATATGTCCTATTTTGCAGCCTAATAAACATAACTCTTGTTAATTTGTTTGTGTTATCATATGCAGTATACCCTCACATTGAAAATGAAATAATAACAATTAGATAGTGTGGTTATCGGTAACAGGAAAATAAATTTGTTAATAAGAAGAAAGAGAGGTAGTGCTGATTTTATTTATGGTTTTACTTCTTTATTTGATTATCTGCAGAAATATGAGAAGACAGTGACCATAGAAAATTTTTGGAGCCAGAAAGAAAGGAATGTGCCTCCTACAGTGAGGACATAGGTTATAAGCTGAGCTGATGCTCTCGCTTAGTATGATGATATCTAAGTTAGAAGAGAGGATTATCAAAGTGGCAAAATCTGAAAGAACCATGAAAGATGAAACTGGATCAGAGGGGGCCAATGATTAAACTCATGATTGATTTCAATGACATTGTAGGTGAAAGAAGCTCATTTTCAGAAAGAAATTCCAGATGGCTGTGATGACAGGGAATTTGGGCTCAGTGTACAGATGGCTGAATAGTCAGCTGTTTTCTGCCCATGTTACAATCATGTCTAGTTACCTTTGTCTTTCAATAGAATTTTCCATCTATTCTAATGCTTTGCATTGTCAAGCTTTAAGGACAAAAGAATAGAATTTAATAAATAGCAAGAGAAGAGAATAATGGGTAAGCTGTAAACAAATCAGCAAGTCAGCTGGCTAGGAAGCAGCTATTTTAATATTTGAGACCACAAAAACCAGGATGGTATGTCACTGATGAGCCATCCACACACTCATTCTCTACCCAACATCCTTAAACAGCTTTGGGAGGTTTGTTCATCCAGAACATAAGCAAGTCATGAGTGACTGGGTACGATATTAGAGAAAAGGGTGATTCTAGAAGCATGGCAGATTTGTGACAGCTAGGAAATTCCTATAATAATTACACAAAATAACTCCATGATATGACAAGACTAAAGGAAATTAAGAATTATAACAGAAGTTAAGAAGCTCCACCAGCATGATACTATTCTCACTGCCTCTGTTTCAGCTCTGCACAGTGAAATGACTGCTTTTTAAAAGCAAACTTAGAAAGCATGTCTCCACTGTTTTCTGCTTTGTGATACTGAGGGTTTTCCTAAAGTAATCTCCAAATGAAGCTATTTTTTTCACTTTGAATTGTATGTTTTGACTGCAGTCAGGGAAGCAGACAGACTAAGTGCAGATCTTCACCTCTCCCTTCCCTCTTCCAAATCCAATCCCACAGTCTCATCCTCAGCACTGGAACAGACCACCTTCTGAAGGCTCGCCTTCCTCTCTGTCCACATCTCATGTAGACCTTTTCCTCCAAATCCCCCTATAGCATTATCCCAGTTCCCAAACACCAACAAGTATTCCTTGAGAACCCACAGATCACTCTAGACAAGGAACCAGGTAGGCTTCCTACAGATCTTCACATATCCCTCTGAGTCTCTAAATTCAATCCCCATGGCTCATCCTTATCTGTGTAATAGACTACCATCTGAAGGCCCCCTTCCTCTCTGTCCACATCTCCAAGGGCTCCTGTAGACCTTTACCTCTGAAGACCCCATAAATTTACCCCAGCTCCCAAACACCAGCAGATATTCCTTGGGAATCCACAGATCACGCCAGACAGGGAAGCGGGTAGTCTTCTTACAGATCGTCGTATCTCTCTCCGAGCCTCGAAATTCAATTCCCATGTCTCATCTCTGTCTCTGTAGCAGACCACCTGTTGCAGCCTCCCCTTCCTCATTGCCCCCATCTCTAGTCAAACACCAGACTTTCTGCTCCACCCCACCCACCAACTCATCCTTTCTTCCTAGTCTCCAATGCCAGCAGGCATTCCTTGGGAAAATGTTGGTCACAGAGGTTAGGGAACTAGGGAGGCTAACTGCAGATCTTCATCTCTCTCTCTTCTCCTAAAAATCCAACCCCCTAGTCTCATTCTCCTCTCTGTAGCAGACCACCTGCTTCATTTTTGCCTCTGTCTGCCCTCATCTCCAGTAGCTCATACAGTTCATCAACTCCACCCTCCCCCCACCATCTTTATTGCAGTCATCAACTCCAGTGGGCATTCTCTGCAAACCCTCCAGCCAAGTCTGTCAGAGAAGTAAGTAGGTCAACAAAGCAAGTAGACAAGCTTCAGATCTTCACTTTCCCTCCGTTCCCTCAGTCCCATCTCCAGTTCTGTATCAGACTACCTGTTGTGGCCTCTTATCAGTCTCTGTTTCCATTCCCAGTACACTAAGAAGATCCTGGTAGAATACCTGCTTTCATCCTTCTTATGGACCCGCTCAGTCCACTACCCACTCCTATGTGATCCCAATTTTTAAGTTTCAGCTCCCAATATAAAGAAACATATTTTACCTGGAACTCCTAGAAACCACTTCTATCAGCATCTAAGAATTGCCATTAAGGCAATACACAGCCAACACATGTTCCTAAGAGTTAGGGCAACAGAAACCATGAAACAAAATACCCACCCAACAAAGACAAGACAGCTGTCATCACATAGAATTACACTCTTCCTAAATACAGATGCCTATATGCCAGCATAAAAATACAAACAATAATAGCCAGGGCATTATGTCTACACTAGCGCCCAGCAACAGTAGACTTGGTATTGCAACATAGTTGAAGCACACAACCTTAAAACAGCCTTTGTGATTATGATAGAGATCCTTAAAGAGGAAATAAATAAATCCTTTAAAGAACTTTTTAAAATGCAAAGAAACAGTGGAGGGATATTAATAAAAAAATTAATACCTGAAAGTGCAAATATAACAAACAAATCAAAAGCTCAAGTGAGATCTGGGAATGGAAACTGAGGACCTTGAGCAGGAACCTCAGAGGCAACCTGATGGGTGATGTTGCTCTGTATGCTGTGAATATGTTGCTCTGATTGGTTGATAAATAAAATGCTGATTGGCCAGTAGCCAGGCAGGAAATATAGGCGGGATAAACAGAGAAGGAGAATTCTGGGAAGAGGGAGGCTGAGAGGAGACACTATCCCGCCACCTAGGGAGCAGCATGTAATGACACACAGGTAAAGCCATGGAAGATGTGGCAACATATGGATTAACAGAAATGGGCTGAGTTTAAGTGTAAGAGCTAGTCAGTGGTAGGCCTGAGCTAATGGCTGAGCAGTTTTAATGAATATAAGTCCCTGTGTGTTTACTTGGGGACACGAGTGGGGGAGATTTGTCCTGACCACCAGAAGACCAGGACATAGAAAAACCTTCAGCTCCAGCAACCTAAACAACAGAATAAAAGAGAGGGAAGCAAGACTCTCAGGCATTGAGAGCATGATATAAGAAATGGATACCTCAGTCACAGAAAATGTTTCATCTTAAAAAGTCATGGCATAAATCATCCAGGAAATCTGCGAAACTAGGAAAAGACCAAATCTAAGAAAAATAGGAATAGAAGAAAGAGAAGAAACACAGTTCAAAAGCACAGGGACTATTTTTTCAACAAAAATACAGTAGAAAATTTCCCTAACATAAAGGAGACACCCATCAAGGTACAAGAAACATATAGAACACCAAATAGTCTGTACCAGAAAAGAAAATCCCCTCAACACATAACAATTAAAATACTGAATGTTCAGAACAAAAAAGAATATTTAAAACTACAAAGGAAAAAAGACCAAGTAACATAGAAAGATTATATTATAGTTATATCTGACTTCACAATGGAAACCTTAAAAGCCATATAGCCTGGGCAGAAGTTCTACAAACTCTATGAGACAATTCATGCCAACCCAGACTAATATACCTAGCAAAATTTTCAATCACAATAGTCACAAAAATAGGATATTCTGTGATAAAACTAAATTTAAGTAATATGTATCAACAAATCCAGCCCCACAGAAGGCACTAGAAGTAAAACTCTAATCTAAAGAGGTAAATAACATCCAAGAAAACACAGTGAATAAATAATGACAGACCAGAAACTCAAAAGAGGGGATGCACACACACACACACACACACACACACACACACACACACACACACATACACACACACCTACAGAACTAAACGATAGTAATCAACAAACACTTCCATTGATATCTCTTAATATCTCAGCATCAATGTCTCAACTCCCAATAAAAAGACACAGAGTAATAGAAAGGATACAAAATACATAATCCATTTTTCTGATGCATCCAAGAAATACACCTTAATATCAAGAATAGATGTCACCTCATTGTTAACAGGCTAAAAAACATTCCAAGCAACTGGACTTAAGAAGTTAGTATTGCCATTTTAATATCTAACTAAGTAGACTTCAAACAAAAACTAATAAGAAGAGACAAGGGCACTACACACTCATGAAGGAAAAATATACCAAGAGGATATTGCAATTCATAACATCTACTCACCAAAACACAAGGCCACCCAAGTTTATAAAATGAACAATACTACAACTTAAATAACATATTAACCCTCACACACTGATAGTAGGACCTTCCATACCCAACTGTTTCCAATAGACCAGTTATCCATACAAAAATTAACCAGAGAAATGCTGGAGCTAACTGAAGTTGTAAACTAAATGGACCTAACAGATATTTACAGAGCATTTTATCCAAACAAAACAGCATATACCTTCTTCTCTGTACCTGATGAAACTTTCTGCAAAACTGACCACATATTCAGAGAAGAAGTAAGTCTTAACAGATACTAGAAAATAAAAACAAGACTTTGTATGCTATCTGACCACCATGGATTAAAGCTAGATACCAAAAACAACAGAAAACTTACAAACCCATAGAAACTAAACAACTCTCCAATGAATGAAAATTGGGTTAAGACAGAAATTCAGAAAGAAATTAAAGACTTTATAGAAAAATATGAATACAGAACATACCCAAAGTTGTAGGACAAAATGAAGACATTTCTAAGAGGCAAGTTCATAACACTAAGTGATTACATGAATAAATAAAAAAACCTAAGAGAGTTCTCATATTAGCAACTTAAAAGCACACCTGAAAGCTCTAGAACAACAACAAAAAGAAATCATAAGTAGAATGAATAGACAGCAATACAGGGATAAAATTAATAAAATAAAACAACAAAAATTATGAAATGAATGAAGCTAAGAGTTGGTTCTTTCAGAATTGTCAATAAGACTGACAAACCTTTGGCTAAATTAACTAAAAGGCAGAGAGAGAAAATCCAAATTAACCAATTAGAGACAAAAAGGGGGTATAACAACATGGAGGAAATCCAAAGAATCATAAGGACATACTTTAAAAACCTGTAATCCATAAAATTGAAAAAAAACTGAAAGAAATAGATAATTTTTTATTCACACCACCTACCAAAGTTACATCAAGATCAGTTAAGTAATTTAAACAGACCTATAACCAGTAGTGAAAGAGAATCAGTAATCAAAATATTCCCTCGCCGCCCCGCAAAAAAATCCCAAGGCCAAAGGGTTTTAGCTTAGAATTCTACCAGAGTTTCAAAGAAGAGTTAATACCAGTACTCGTCAAATCATTTCACAAAATACAAAGAAAAGAATCATTTCTCAACTTGTTGTATGAAGTGACTGCTACCCTGATGCCCAGCAAATGTAAAGACTCAACAAGAAAAACAAATTATGAATCAATTTTTGTTATGAACATAGATGAAAAAATTCTTAATATAATGCTTGCAAACCAAATCGAAAAACATAAAAGAAAATCATTCACCTTGATCAATTAGGCTTCCTCCCAGAAATGCACAGATGGTTTAACTATGTAAATTGATGAAGGTATCCATCATATAAACAAACTGAAAGACAAAAGCACATGATCATCTCATTAAATGCAAAAGGAGCCTTTTTCAAGATAAAAGTCCTGGAGAAATTATGGATGCAAGGGATGTACCTCAACATACTAAAGGGAGTTTGTAGTATACCCATAGCCAGCATCAACCTAAGTGGAGAGAAACTCAAAGCACTAAAACCAGGAACAAGACAAGCTTGTCCACTCTTTTCACAGCTACTCAGTATAGTACTTAAAGTCTTAGCTAAAGCAGTAAAACAAGTGAAAGAGAGAACAAAAGGATCCAAATTGGAAAGAAAGAAGTCACAGTAAATTCATTTGTATATGATATTGTATTTAGTACAAGTCAATCTTAAATTTCCAGTGTGAAACTCCTACAGCTGATAAGCACTTTCAGCAAAGTAGCTGAATGTAAAATATACTCACAAAATTCAGTAGCCCTCATATATACAAATGACAAATGGACTGAGAAAGAAATCAGGTAAATAACATTTCTCATAGTATCTTCAAATAATATAAAAAGTCTTTGGATAACTCTAATGAAGAAAGTGAAAAACTTTATGATTAAAAACTGTAACACACTGATTCAACAAATTGCAGAAGATATCAGGAAAGAAAAGATCCATGCCCATGGATCAGTTGGATCAATAAACTAAACATGTCAGTCCTACAAAAGCAATCTACAGATTTAATGCAATCCCTATCAAAATTCTAACATAATTCCTCACAGATCTTGAAAGGACAATTTTCAGTTTCATATGGAAACATAAAAAAAGCAAGTATGACTAAAATAATCCTGGATAATAAAGAACTGCTAGATGTATCACAGCTCCTGATTTCGCGTTGTACTACAGAGGTGTAGTAATAAAAATAGCATGACATTGTACCAAAATAGACACACTGATAAAAGAAATAAAATTGAAATCCTGGACATAAATCCACAAACCCATGAACACCTGAATTTTGATAAAGAAGCCAGAAATACATACTGGAAAAAAGATAGCATCTTAACAAATTATGCTGGTCAAACTGGATGGCTGCATGGGGAAAGACTTAAAATAATCCATGTTTATTACACTTCACAAATATCAACTCCAAATGTATCAAAGGCCTCAACATAAAAGAAAAACATCAGCCTAGAATCCTACAGGCAGCAAAGACATTCTTCCCAAAGGTATGGGAGAAGGAGAATCTTCAGATGTCACAGTCTCACATTGTTCTGCAACAAACTGCCTTAGACTGGGGAATGTATAAACAACAGAAATTGATTTCTCGTGCTTCTGGAGGTTGGTAAAAGTTGTTTTTAAGGTAATTTTCTTCTGGATCATCTGTTTTGGGATGTCCATGTCTTACTGTTGTAGGATCACTAGGTTCTGGTAGTACCATATTGCTCTTTATGTTGTTTAATGTGTTCTTACAGTGCCATCTACACATTCCTTCCTTAAACTGAACAGGTGGGGCCCCAGGTCATTCTTCTTCTAATTGGTCCAGGTGGGTCCTCTGGCTCCTGTGGTTGTTCTTCTCACCAATTGGTCCAGGATGGGCTTATGGCTCCAGTGGTCACTGGTGCCACAGGGTTTGGTTGGCTTGGCCAGGGGGCAGGGGAAGAGGCAGCTGCCCTATCGCTGGTACTCTAATGGCTGGGGTGAGGGGCACGGAATGTACCCCCTGGGCCTAGGGGCTAGAGAACTATTCTGCCCAGTCCAGAGATCAGGGTCTTACCTGTTCCCAATTGGAGGAGGAAGGGTTTATGGCCCTGGTGGTCACTGGAGTCATGGGGGATGGTTGGTTTGGCAAGTGGGGTAGGGAAAGGATCTGCTGTCCAGTCTCTGGGGCTGTACTGGCTGGGGGAGGAAGGGACACATAATGAGGCCCCAGGGCCCAGGGGCTAGAGAACTCTCATTTGATATCTCTTAACCAGCTGAGAATTATTATAAGTAAGCACCATGAAGGTAAATCTTTCTCTGTCTTTTCCTTGTGAAGGTATTGAGAAGAAACAGTCTTTTAAATTGATAACTGTAAGAGGCCATCCTTTAGGTAACAGCGTAGGCAAAGGAATTCCAGATTGTAGAGAGCTCATTGGATGAATTATCTTGTTAATTGCTCTTAGGTCTGTTACCATTCTCCATTTACCAGATTTATTTTTAATAACAAATACAGGAGAATTCCAAGGGTTGGTTGTTTCTTCAGTATGCTGAGCATTTAACTGATCTTGTACCAGCTCTTCTAAAGCCTGCAATTTCTCTGTTGTTAAAGGCCATTGCTGAACCAATACAGGATTGTCTGTTAACCATTTTAAAGGTAGAGCTGTTGGTGTCTTTGAAAGATCAGCAGCTGTTGGTGTCTTTGAAAGATCAGCAGCTGTTGTGCCCTGTTCTTGTACAATCTGGATGGCTGGTAACTATTATTTTTGTTTGTTTGTTTTTTATTTTATAATTAATTTAATTTTACATATCAGCCACTGATTCCCGTCCTCCCTCCTCCCACCACCCAGGCTTCTCCCCCAATCCTCCCCCCATTCCCACCTCCTCCAAGGCAAGGTCTCCCCTGGGGATTCAGATCGGCCTGGTAGATTCAGTTGAGGCAGGTCCAGTCCCCTCCTCCCTATACCAAGACTGAGTAAAATGTCTCAGCATAGGCCTAGGTTCCAGAAAGCCAGCTCATGCACTAAGGACAGATCCTGGTACCACTGTCTGGGGGCCTCCTAAATATTTCAAGCTAATCAACTGTCTCACTTATCCAGAGGGCCTGATCCAGTCCCATGGGGGCTCCTCAGCTATTGGTTCATAGTTCATGTGTTTCCACTAGTTTGGCTACTTGTCCCTGTGCTTTCTCCAATCATGATCTAAATATCTCTTGCTCATATAATCCCTCCTCTGTCTCCAGGATTGGACTCCTGGAACTCCACCTGGGGCTTGGCTGTGGATCTCTGCATCTGCCTCCATTAGTCATTGAATGAGAGTTCTATCATGAAAGGTAGGGTGTTCGGCCATCTGATCACCAGAGTAGGTCAGCTCAGGCTTTTTCTCGACCATTACCAGTAGTTTATCGTGGAGGTATCTTTGTGGATTTCTGGGGCCTTCTTTAGTACTCTGCTTCTTCCTATTACCATGGGGTCTTCATTTATTATTGTATCTCTTTCTTTGTTCTCCCTCTCTGTTCCTGATCTAGCTGGGACCTCCCACTCCCCTAAGCTCTCTTCCCCCCCCCCCGACCCTTGCCTTCCATTTCCCCCCTCATGTCCTGGTTGCTCATATAGATCTCATCCATTTCTGTCATTGGGTGAACCCTGTGTCTTTCTTAAGGTCCTCTTTACTAGGTAGCCTCCCTGGAGTTGTGAGTTGCAGACTGGTTATCCTTTGCTTTACATCTAGTATCCACTTATGAGTGAGTACATACCATGTTTGTCTTTCTGAGTCTGGGTTATCTCACTCAGGATGATTTTTTTCTAGTTCTATCCATTTGCCTGCAAACCCCATGATGTCATTGTTTTTCTCTGCTGAGTAGTACTCCATTGTGTATATATACCACATTTTATTTATCCATTCTTCAGTTGAAGGGCATCTAGGTTGTTTCCAGGTTCTGGCTATTACAAATCATGCTGCTATGAACATAGTTGAGCATGTGTCTTTGTGGTAAGATTGAGCATTCCCAAGAGTGGTATAGCTGGGTCTGGAGGTACGTTGATTCCCAATTTCTAAGAAAGGGCCATATTGATTTCCAAAGTAATTGTACAAGTTTGCATTCCCACCAACAATGTAGGAGTGTTCCCCTTGCTCCACAACCTCTCTAACATAAGCTGTCTTCAGTGTTTTTGATCTCAGCCATTCTGACAGGTGTAAGATGGTATCTGAGAGTCGTTTTGATTTGCATTTCCCTGATGATTAAGGATGTTGAGCAATTTCTTAAATGTCTTTCAGCCATTTGAGCTTCATCTGTTGAGAATTCTCTGTTTAACTCTACAGCCCATTTTTTAATTGGACTGTTGGTTATTTTGATGTTTAACTTCTTGAGTTCTTTAAACATTCTGGATATCAGCCCTCTGTCAGATGTGGGGTTGGTGAAGATCTTTTCCCTTTCTGTAGGCTGTTGTTTTGTCTTGTTGACCATGTCCTTTGCCCTACAAAAGCTTCTTAGTTTCAAGAGGTCCCAATTATTAATTATTGCTCTCAGTGTCTGTGCTAGTGGTGTTATATTTAGGAAGTGATCTCAACCTCTGGTGACAATGCATTCAAGACTGCTTCCTACTTTCTCTTCTATCAGGTTCAGAGTAACTGGATTTATGTTGAGGTCTTTGATCCACTTGCACTTATGTTTTGTGCACGGTGACAGATATGGATCT